>VKOC01046613.1:0-181484 GCA_009364415.1 Spea multiplicata | reverse complement strand
TTTGTTCTTTCTAGATATTGTGTTTAGCTGGCAATAGAGTTCGGGTAAACTATTATTCAGGGCTTTTTTTTGGTTAATATTTATTTTGATTAAATGTCCCCTAATAACAGCTTTAAAAGCACACCAATTATTCCCTGAGGAGGTGTCGCTTGGGATGTTTTCTTTAAAGTAATTTTGTATCGTATTTTGGAGAGCTAGTTTTTCTTTTTGGCTTTTCAAGATATAATCGTTCATTCTCCAAGTAGCTTTTGATTTAGGAGATATTTCATCTTTAAGTTCTAAAGATATGATATTATGGTCTGACCATGTGTTTTCTATTATATTAATTTTTTTGGTATCTTTAATGAGTTCAGCATCTCCCCACATCATATCAATCCTAGAGTAGGAAAGGTGTACTCGTGAAAGATGAGTGTATTCTCTTACTTGGGGGTTCATTGTCCTCCAAATATCGAATAAGTTATTATAATTTAAGGTCTTATTTAAGGCTTTCGCTTGTTTTATCACCTGAGGGTGAATAATGCGACCTATAGGTAAGTTTTTATCTATATAGGGATCCAGGACACAGTTAAAATCACCTGCAATCAAACATCTACCCATTCTAATATTTTCTACCTCTCCTAAGATTTTATTTAAAAGAGTTACTGGGGAGATATTAGGCAAATATATATTGATAAGAGTATATTTTTCATTATTAATTTTACAAATCAAGATTATATATCTGCCTTCTTCATCCGCTATTTGATGGTCAATTTGTACTTGTATATTATTTGAGAAGATTATAGCAACCCCCTTTTTTTTTTTTGTACGATCTGAGGAAGAGAATATATTAAAGAAGGAGCTTCCTATCTTTTTGGTTTTTTCGATTTGTCTCCAATGTGTTTCTTGTAAAAAACAGATGTCCACTCGTTCTTTTTTTAAATAATTATGAAGGATTGATCTCTTAAAAGTTGTATTCAGCCCTTGTGCATTAACTGAAATGATTTTAACCATTATATCTGATACATAATTCCCGACTTCCTTCCCACGCCATGACACAAAAAACATACAACAACATGGTCACGTCGATTTGTGACCAGTAAACCCAACCACACACTGTGGGAAGATTCCAATGACCCTTAGCAGGGCCTACCATCGCAGCGAAGGGGGGAATAATACCACCCTTAAGTGCGAAGATTGTGTCAATTTAACACAAGGCAAGAGGCTATATCCCGTCGCAGTGACGTCGGATATGGAAGAAGACCCACGAGGTTACGCGAGAGGAAAAAAAAAAAAAAAAAAATATATCATTTATAGAGATGGATCAGACATGTGTAAATACAAAAGAATTATTATAACACTTTATCTTAGTTTGAATATTGTACCTTTCTATATAGGGCTAATTTATAGCATATTTATAATGGAAGTTATATTATTCCCAAATTCCTTGATATTTCAGCAGGATAGAATTATAAAGTCTCTTGGTACTTTTCAAGGAATTATTTTTATGATTGATTTAGATATTTTTTCTAGTGCATGCGTATTTGTACTATAAGTACTATTGGTACTATAAGTATAAGTAATAAGAGCCAGTAAGCGCCATATGTCATAAAATTTCGGCTGGCGACTTAATCCTAATTTAGATCCAGCACAAGAGACAAAAAAAAAAAAAAAAATTCTAATTTCTTTTGATTCCAAAGTTATGCATTTCTATATGGGAATAATATATTTATAGTGAAAGTTGTGTTATTCCCAAATTCCTAATTATTTTAACAAAATGGAGTTGTGAAATCTCTTGCTAATTTCCGGGGGGTTATCCTTATAATTGGTTCGGATATTATTTCTAGTACGTGCATATATAGAAAGTTATATTGTACATACCGGCAATAAGCCCATATATCCATAGAATTCGCTTATGGGCCCGTCCAGGGTTTAAAATGGACAGTTTTCCATCTAAATGTCACATATAAAAAAAAAAAAAAAAAAAAAAAAAAAAATGGGATGTGCTAAGATATCTGTGTTACATTATCTTACTAACTATCTTACGTATTTCAGTATAGACTGTTTACAGTGTATGTGAAAGAGAAAAAAGAAGAAAAAAAAAAAAAAAGAAAATATAATAGTGACTTACTCCTGAAAAATTACATTAAGGATAAATTATAAGTTCTCTTGTGTCTATAAAGTTATTTTAAATTTTTTGATTGTGTATAGATTCTAATACGTGTATATGTGAGTTACATGATGTGGATTGTTTGTGGTGAAGAAAAAAAAAAAAAAAAAAAAAAAAAAAAAAAGAATGGGATGTGCTGAGATATCTGTGTTACATTATCTTACTAACTATCTTACGTATTTCAGTATAGTCAGTATATTTTAGTATAGGCTGTTTACAGTGTTTGTGAGAAAAAAAAGAGAGAGAGAGAAAAAAAAAAAAAAGAAAAAATATAATAGTAACATACCCCTAAAAAATTACATTAAGGATAAATTATAAGATCTCTTGTGTCTATGAAGTTATTTTAAATTTATTAATTGTGTATAGATTCTAATACGTGTATATGTGAGTTACGTGCTGTGAATTATTTGTGGTGAAGAAAAAAAAAAAAAAAAAAAAAAAAAAAAGAAAAAAGAGACATTTAAAGTTTTTAGAATTTAGTTTGTTCCAACCAATTGTCCACCGCTTCTGGGGAGTGGAATGTGAGTAAAGAGTCCTTCCATATGATCTTCAAATTCAACGGGGAACCCCAGAAGTGTCTGATCTGATTTGCCCTTAAGATTTCTAGGACAGACGCAAAGCCTTTTCTCCATTTTCTTGTGGGGTATGACAGGTCTTGAAGAGCCAGGATGTTCTTAAATTTTTCGACTGTGCATTTTTTGCCTCTAACAGCTCTTATCAAGTTAGATTTTATTTGTGACGAATAGAATTTTATTATGACTTCTCTTGGGTAGTTCTCTAAAGGCTCCTTTGATCTTGGAATACGATGATATCTCTCAATAACGGTATCTAAGGATTTTGTATAAATTCCAAGATCTATAAGGAATTCCAATAAAAAAGCACCGAGAGCCTCTTGTGATATTTCTTCTGGAATATTTCTAAGTCTCACGTTGTTTCTTCTGGATCTATCTTCTAGGTCTCTCAGTTTTAGTTCCAGTTGATCTATTCTATTAAAAGTTTCTTTTTGTTTGTCTTCCAAGCTCAAGCAACGCAAATCCATTTCTGTGATTTTCTTGTCTATAGTTACAATTTTTGTAGTCAAGTGCTTAATTTCGCTAGTAATTGTCTCGGAACTATTATTGATTTCTTCTTTAATAGTTTTGAGGAGTGTATCTAGCTTATCAGACAGGAATTCTTGTGTAATTATATCTCGATTTATATTACGATCTTCGGATACCTCCTGGGATTTGTCTATATCTTGTTGATCCGGACTGCTATATTCATTGAGAATTTTATCTCTCAAATCTTTATTTGGTGCCGGTGAAAAAAAGCCGGACACTCGCTTAGGTTGTTTATCACCCTTTTTATTATCTCTTCTGGTTTGATCTCTTTTTGATGTCATTTTGGGTAGGGAAGAGAGGAAACAAAAAAAAACAAAAAAAAACAAAAAAAAAACCCTGTGCTTTGCCTTAAGTTGGTTTTCTTCTTATTATTCTCCTCCTTTCTACTTTTCTGTTTTTCTCTCCTCTTATGGGGATACTACTCCCCTAGTTTGTGGATAGCGTATGGGTAATATGAAGTATTCCCAGAGATCGAGCTGTGAATAGTTGTTTCAAGTAATCTAAGTCATATAACAAAGGGCCATATATTGGCAATCCAATTAGGAGATCTGTTTATTAGGTCTAGAGAACATCTAATTAAAGTCAGAAGGCTTATATAGGAATATATGAAGAAGAAGAGAGTGTTCTCTTATTTAAATTTATGGTTTTTGAAAGGTATCGGGTTAAATATTTTCTCCCTTTTTTCCTCTTTTCCTTTTTCCTTTGTCTCTCTCTCCTCTCGCCTCTTCTTCTTTCCACCTTCTCCTATCTCTTGTTCCGTTTCTTCCCTTCCCCCCCTTTTCCTTTCAAACAAGTAATTGGTGTGGAGTAGATTGTTATCCACAAGTTAAAGAAAGTCTTATATATTCTTGTAATAGATGAAAGAAGAATTTATCTACAGCGTTACAGCTACTACTTCCACCTCAAAGCTATCGTAGTTTATTTCCAATTTAAGCAGACAGCATGTTAATATGGGTAAAGGGGAGATGTTGCGAAGTTTGCCAAAACTGCTGATGAATAATTATCCAAAAATTGGTAAAGTCTTATATGTTCTTATATATGTTGTAAGTTATTATAATAAGTAAGGCAAAAAGACTTATCTTCATCGTAGCAGCAGCTGCTTCCACCTCGTGTCTATTATGATTTTTCTTTCTCGGTTTAAGCCATCTGCGGTTTAAGCCATCTGCGTATAGGAGCCGGGTGAGGGGGGGGTAATACATTGATTTCCGAGGCTTGAGGGGTTACAGAGGACAAAACATCGTACGGCTAGGAGTAGACTCCAACGGTAAGTATAATCATTAGAGGCAGAAGATCGTAGCTTCAAATCAGCAGCGTTACATAGAGATCCTCTCCCTCGTGGGTTTCTTCGATGCGTCGGCACTGCGACGGTCGCCTTCCTGCCTCTTCCGGTGACGCTACGTCATCGCGTCTTCACGTCCCGGCAGGAGAAAGCTCTCTTTATATAGTCGGAGGGCCTCTGGCTTGATTGCCCCTCTCTCTCTGTTCTCAGACCGAAAGCAAACAACTTAATATCTAGTTCTTGTTTAATATACATTCAAGCAGTCCGTTAAAATTATTTCTGTCAGCTAAATATACATCCTAAGGCTACTGGGAAATCTCTGTGGTTTGTTCTACATTCAGGGACAACATAATGTCCCCTAATCAGCGACACAAAGTATATTATATATATTGTGTCATGTTTTAATGCAGCCCTGCAATATACATTTTATGATATCTTCACTAAAGGTTAAACATATGTTTATTTATGTTTGGGTCGCTGTGGTTTTTTTTTTTGTCTCATTGCTTGGTATTCTTCTGTGTGTAGTAGAGGATGATAGGATTTGGGAACTTAAGAGAAGCTGCAAACTCCTTGAGGGCAATTGTGCAGAATTAAATTCATGATCATGGGTTTATTGATAGCAATTACAGATTTTTAATATTTTTTTTTTACAATATTCATTTTATTTTTAACATGTTTTAACCTAATAAATTGATAATAAATTGAAATATTTGATAACCGATTAGGTCGCTGATCATTGAATGCTCTAATTTAGCAATAGCCAATCTGATCATCATCCTTATCACTATCTTAAAACCTTACATCTAACGCTATCACTTTCCACTAACAGCATACCAACAATATCCTTACACTATCTCCAAAGCCCCTAACCTAGTTGCTAGATATCAAGGGGCAATACCAGGGACCATTATTTTTTTAGACTTTGAAAAACAGCTAATTTCAAGTTTGCTGCCTGAAAAAGGTACCCCAACTCTCTGACATAGATTATGCAGTTATAGAGACACACATTTATTTAAGAAGAAAAAAAAATTGCCTCCACACCCAACAAACTGAGATCGATCAATCATCAGTGTCCTAAAGTGTCTCTAATCACTCAACAGACAGTATTTAGTAATATAATAAAATATAAAACAAATACAAAGAAAGGTGAAATGAAAAATAACAGTGAAAATGAAAATAAAAATGTTATTTTAATTAGTAATATGTGTGTTTCTTTACTGTATGACTTTGATTACTCCTTCCTTTCCCTGACAGTATGAGATACAGTATGATGGAGTAAGTATGTTTTAGTGTGGTAAGTGTGTGCGTTACATTAAGCATGTATGTGTTATAGTGAATATGTGTAATTTTTTTGGGGGGGGCGGCAAGACATTGGGGGGGCTGTGACAGGGAGAATTTTGTAACTGGCATATTTGATGGTTTTCTAAACAGATATCTTCCATTTCATTGTGGTCAACAGGGTTCCATGCAGCCCAGATGGAAGAAAGGTTAGGGAGAAGTCTGCATGCTCCTGAGTCCCTGTCCACAAGGAACTCTCTTTCTTCATACCGTCTGCTCAGTATATACTTCATGCCATGTACTGTGATCAAAGGAGACATCTGACTGCCATTCTGGGGTCAAGAAGGAATTTTTTCACCTAGTTTGTGCAAAATTGGAAAGAGCCACAACTGGGTTTTTTGCCGCCTTTTGGATCAAGAGCAAGAAATAAACAGATACGGGAAAGGCTGAACTTGATGGATGCATGTCTTTTTTTCAGCCTATCTAACTATGTGACTGTGTCATCTACATCCCTAAACCTATGGACCATAAAATTTGCTACTTTTTTGCAAATGGAAACTGGAAAACTGAGCCTTTTTGAGCAAGAAGCTGGGAAACATTATTTGTTTTACTTGGACTTTACTTGCTTATGAGAAGTTATCATTCACATCTTGCTACATCAACGTATTTGTTTAATTGGTGAAATGATATTTATTTTGTGTTATAGTCCTGTCCTGCAGAAACAAAACAGAAGTGATTGACCTTGTGTATCATGCTCGGTATCAGATTCTCCTACAGGACCATTCAGTTGCTCCTGCCCGTTGACCAGAAGGTGCCAGCCCTTCCCTGTCTACCACTTCTGCTGTGAGGCTGTTCTACTTACCTACCATTTCATGATACACCCTACATTACTAGCAACAGACAGTTTTTTGTTATTGCCAATGTTTATGACACTTTTTTTTTTTTAAAAGACATACTTAAATCTGCACACATTTGATAAAAGTATACTCAGGGAATGTTGCAGTTTAAAAAACCATATATGATCAGATCTCATGTATTTTTGGTACATTTATAAAATAAAATCATCTAACTTTTCTGATATTCTTGCACTTAAGGCTTCATATCTTGTCCCATGATGCAAAAAAACACCTCAAGTCAGATGCCACTGAAAAAAATGACATAGATTGTTCCATGATGAGTGGAAAATAATTTATGTGAGCTTGGCACACATACACACACAAGAGCGGTATGACAACAATAATCTCCCTGTAAATGACACATAATTATTTCATCTTTGTCTACTAATAATTGGGAAAATATATTTCTGGTATTAACCCAATTAACCCTCTGGTAGGCAAGGTCATTTTCAATAATGTTTGCATCCTTTTGTTAACCACGATTCCAAGTATTCACCTTAACCTTACAAAATGATATTTTTTCAACAGAAATTAACCTTTTCATTGGTAGCTGACTTGAGGCAAATTTTGCATTATGGGACAAGATATGAAGCCTTAAATATATACATACATACTACCAAAATGCATGAGCCTTGTTCAAATAAATATATTTTTTTTAAACTACAACATCCATTGACTATATTTTATTCAATATTAGTAGATTAAGAGTAACCTTCAAATGTAAAATATTGTGTGCACTAAAATATATATTATGTATGATGGAATGTAGCTCTGCAAGACACAAAAGGAACAAAAAAATTGTATTGAGAAAAAAGGTTTTGGAAAAACAGTATGATGTCATACGATTATACTAAACAGATTTGGAAGCTGGAAATTTAAAAAAAGGAAACTTTACTATGTGAAACACAGATAAAGAAAGGCAACAAATCAGATGTAGATTTCAGTTGTGCTTTTATTATACATTTTAATGCAGATGCAAAACACAAAAAACATAGGCTAAAACACATAGGCTAGCTGGAACAAGGAAGATAATACAAAGAATTATCTTTCACTTCTGCCAAAAATGTTATATGTTAGCCTCACACAATCACAAGAGACCCACAAATCATGAGTGTGCAAAGTGGCTTCAACATTTTTACAGTTGAGCTAGGGATGCACATCTAATGATTTGGGTGTGGGGGGTGCTACCCCTAAACTGCCACAAAATACTGCCTGGAAATCTTAGACACTTACCTTTCTAGGGGGATCACTGCAGCAATAAATCAGGAACACAGGATTTCCGATCCCTTTTCATTGCACCAGTTTCATCATTTTTGCTGAAGTTCCTTCCCTGGGCTTGCTAGAAATATTTTGATTTTTTTTCTTGGTGTCCCTCTCAAAAACTAGCACTCCAATATTTGCCGAAACAGCTTAGTGATTATATCTAGGAGTTAGGTTGGAGTTAGGGGATAGAGCAAGGGGAAGCACTGGCATACTGTTAGTGGATAGCAAAAGTATTAAGTATGGTTAGATGCGACCTAAAGGGACACTAATCAGTGATCAAACAGCAATTTGTTAGCTTAAAAAATGACATGAATTTTTTTAAAATAAAATAAAAAATCTGTAAACTGCACTTGCAGGTAACAGATTTAGGCCAACGGCATTGATGGTGAGACCAATCAATAATCTGTAACCTAAAGTTCATTAATTAGTGATCAGATAATAAAAATAAAAAAAACTAATGTAATGTAAAAAGAATAATAAAACATTAATTTTTATTTCTAAAGTGTGTTTTTTTTGTTCTATGACACCTGTCAACGATGGGAGGAGTGGCTGTCATAATGATCATGTCAGTCCTGTTGATCAGGAGTATGCTCCTCATCATGAGTATACTCCTTACTGCAGGCCTAATTGACAGCAATTGACCTGAAAGTACCTTTGACTTCTAGGTCATTGCTGTTAAAGACCTATTTCTGTTTTTTTTTTTTTTAACTTTATCAATGTTGGTGCTCTATAGGAACACAACATTGATTTTCACTATCCCCACAAGCCTCCATGACAGCAATTGTCTAGCCTGGTAAGTGTGTAAATCTGATTTAACTGCAGAGGAATCTCTAGAAGGGGCCAAGCTCCCCCCAACATATGTGCCCCCAACTATATGATATCATTCAGTGACCTTAAGTACCCTGCTTTGTGAGGCTGTATCAAACCTGCTGTGATGGAGCTTGCAGTCATACAAAGCAGTGCATATACAACATCACTCTCTACCTGTGTGTACCTTAGGGGAGGCTGCTGTGATAGGCAGAATACGTTCACTGTGAGCCAATCAGAGCAGTACTTACGGGCTTATTCACCAGGAGCATACAAGGCAGAAAGGGCTGGAAAGAAGAAGCTTTGGTGATCAGAAGACAGATGATATTCTTCTTGCCCCCATGAACAAGACATAAGTGGCTATGGTCATACATACTGTATATACACACACACACACACAATCCTACATTATTTATAAACCATGGGAGAAACAGTCGTGTTTTTTCTTTTCTTCATGATCTGCATGATTATTCTTTTCCATTAATGTATCTTCCATGCTATTACTGGCTGTAATTAATTGGTTTATGTTGTTCTCTGCTTATAAATGCTTATTCTTTCCAATTGTAACTTCTAATTCGAAGCTGTGTCCTAATGTTAAGCGACTGATTGTTGTCGATTGGTAAAAAGGTAGGTGATGAGAAACGAAAGCAATTATACCATCACAGAACAAAGCACAAGCTACAGATGTTTTTATGAGAATGCTAAAAGCTATGATGGTGAGTCACATTAAGTAGTTAAAAAAGAGAGGGTGATTGGATGAAAAGAAAAAGGAAAAGAGAAAAAAAGTGAAACTCCCCCCTCCACCATTTTTGTATATAGCGCCAAGTGCCCCCACCCTAAATATGATACCTGGTGATGCCATGGCTATATAACGCAGCACTGTTTTAAAACATAACTGGGCCTACATGAGCATTGCAAACTAAATATGAAACTCTTTAGCCTTTTATTCTGACATTCAAAATAATTTATGAGCCCCTCCATGAACAAGTTAGACAACAATGACATAAGATAATAAACAACGACGGAAACAACATAACATTATGCATTCCGCACACACAAGAAAACAACTGTACAAGGTAGCACATACAGTTACGTAAATTTTGTGTTGCTGACCTTTCTGAGCAAGCAGCAAATCCGCTCCACGTTCTTAACCCTCTCTCTCTGGAGAATAGTTGAGAGAGGGAGGAGACAATATAGAAAATGGAAGAGTGGAATAGTTAGAGGGGAGGATAGATAACCAGATAAAAGGAGGAAAGAATGACACGAATAGCATAACGTGAAGGAAGATGGAACAGAGGAAGATTCATATAATATAATATAATATAAACACATTGCCAGAAGGGAAGAATAACAACTTAAAACATAAAGTATCATATAAAGAGTTAGAGATCAAAAAAAAGTGATATGGAGAATAATCTCTAGAAGATAAAGTGAGGCATAGTGAAAAGAGGGTTGGAAGACTCATAGAGTAAGGGTTAAAAGGAGGTGGCACAACACAATAAATCATATTGAATGAAGAGGGGCGGAAAAGAAAGGGAACAGTAACAGTTAAATAAAGAATGAGATAAAGAAAGGGAGGTGCATTATAAAGAAAGGCGACCAAGTTCTCCGTCCTACTCCATCCCAGAGGAGATACAAACACTCACCGCTCTAGAGGGATTTCCCTGTTCAATGGGATTTTTAAAGTCTGTCCGAAGTTCATCAAAAGCAATGATCTGCAAAGAGAGAGAGATATGTACAATTATGTGTACAGTAATGGGGATCTGAGGGAAACCTGTATATTATTTTATTCATTACAGAATAGTTTAAGGCAACCCGTACATATGATCACATGATAGAGTGGTAAAAACACAAAAAGATTTTTTCTAAAAAAAAAGTTCTTTTCCCTGTTATTTCACCATACATTTTCTTAAAAGTACCCACCCCCCTTAATAAATGTACCCAATTGTTATATATACATAAAAATTCATTACAAGGGATTAGTTTTGTAATCATACTAAAAAACACCAACATATTTCAGCAAGTATGCCAATCTTTTTTGCACCTCTGCTTTTCAAGGATATAACTCACATAATACTCATGCTGGATTAGGGTGATGGGATTTGAAGTCCAAGTCACTGTCTGTTTTTATTTCATTCATATTTTTTTTTTAGAAAATATTTGTATTAAGAGCATAACGTTTTCGGGTAGGGGCACCTGTGACGATACACAATCTCTGCGTGGTCACAGGGATAACGATTTTTACCAGCGTACCAGCCAGCTAATCTCACAATAGATCAGATGGCAGCATGCCGCCACTTTAGTTTCCCTCCCCACTGTTACCATGGTAGCAGGCAGCCATAATGTATGCGTTAATAGGATATTAATTTTATTTATTTATTTAGTGGAAAGTGTAAACTGCTAACGTTTTACACATTCAAAAGGGACATCCCTGTAAGTAGGTAAGATTTGTAGAACCCTGGAGTGCCACCCTGTATAGGACCCACTTTGCCAACCATGTATGAAAGGGTTAATTTCACTATTATTATTATTATTATTATTATGTAAATAGCATTGTCTATTTGTGTCTACGTTTTCACAGTAGGACAAAATGGGAAGACTAGACTAGTAATAGCATGTCTAATCTCCAAGTCTTACTGGGGATGTCCTCCGCCAAGCTGATGATTTCTAGGATACATTGAGGCCCAAACATATTGAGATTTCTTTCATGCAATCCATAGTACAATCACCCAATCTTAGTCTAAACTGACTACACAAGACTTACTCTTCCTTTAAAGACTACCTACCATATGCATTGTCGTGTCATTGCTATAAACTGGTAGACCCTTTTACAAGTAAAATATACACGCTACACTACAAATCCGTCACCTGCAGTGGTCCCTTTCCCCCCGGAGCCACTGTGCCTCTAAAGCCAAAGGGATCGTTGGCTTTTCACTGCAAAGATCTGAGAACTGGCTTATTGAACAGGCAAGGTAGAACTAACTACACGGAGCTACAGTATCTCACAAAAGTGAGTACACCCGCTTCACATTTCTGTAAATATTTTATTATATCTTTTCATGTGACAACACTGAAGAAATGACACTCTGCTACAATGTGAAGTAGTGAGTGTACAGCCTGTATAGCAGTGTACATTTGCTGTTCCCTTAAAAATAACTCAACAGCCGTTAATGTCTAAACCTTGGCAACAAAAGTGAGTACATTTTGAGTAAATGTTAACTATATTGTGATGTCACACCCCTCTATAATATGCTACCTTCAAGCCTACTAGTTTAATCCCTTAATGACAAAGTCCGTACATGCACGGGCTCAAAATGCGTTTTCAATGGGTTTAGGGACCACCCATTGTCCTTAAGGGGTTAAAAAATTGCACACTTGGAATTGTGCACTAATGAAAAATCGCCTTCATTTCACCAACGTTAAAGGCAGAGCCATGTTCAGCAGTGTCCCCCTCCCTTTGCTCAGCTGTGTTTCTGTATGAAACCCTCTGCACAGCCACTTACTCTGGACATTGACTGGATGGGCTATTAGCATGCTTAGAAGCATTTTGTTTTATTAGCACTATATGATTATAGAATGCTTTCATAAACTTAAGACCACTAAATGGGTGAATAGTGAACTTTTGGTACCAAAGAATGCATCTTTGTCCAAAACAGTGGCAGTTGTGTAATGGACTGGGTAACTAACTGCCAAAGGACATTGCTGTAATTATGGTCTTCAGTTCTTCTACTCTTCTTGAGTATTGTTCAGGTCCCCTTTATTATGCTTTTCGGATCCCTGAATAAAATTAATTTAAAATGAATGGCCCTTTAAAACCGCATACAAATCTCTTTGTAGAAATGTGTGATTATTTCCGGGAACATTTTTCCTGGCTTTTATGATTAAACCCCTTTTAAATTAATTATCAACGGCTTCAGTAGGAATCCGAAATAAACAAAATAATAAAAAGTAATTATTCCCTACATAAAGATAATCACAAAGTGGCGTCTACGACAGCCTGAGAGATTCATGCAAGGGCAGAAATCGGTACATTTTCCTTCTTAAAAAGGAATTCAAATTATCAGACCTAACAACCATGAGAATGCAGGGCATGAATCTATCAGCCATGATAAATGAAAATGTATTTATTTAATTAGCCTTGCATGACTTTTCAGCTAAATAACTTTGCAATTCTTATGCAGGGCAAGTGAACGTGGCTATGGAAGAGATATATTGTGCTCAAAATTCAGGTTTGTTCATTCATCATGGCTGTTTAGAAACGTAATATGTCAAAGGGTGACAATGTCCATTTTGTATTCTCTTCTCTTGCATTTTAGATTTGTCTCTCACATGTAACCAGGTATCAAACCATGTTTTTAAAATAGAACTATATATTTTCTTTCCTTTGTAACATTAACATTTCAAGAACTCTTCCAAGAACAAGTTGGGAATCAGTATGTATAATTTAAACATTCATATTGTAGCACTAAATACGATATATATATTCAATGAAGTCTCATTACTTAATAACGTGATGCAGACAAACCAATACAGTGTGTTGTGAGACGCCTGCCCAAAAGCTGGCAATCTATCTACAGGATCTTTGCATTACAATGAGAAAAAAACAAGACTACCTCACACAGAGAACAAAGTGGTATAGGGCATCGTACAAATGATACACTCAATATATATATATATATATATATATATATATATATATATATATAAAATATTTTCTATATTCTCTATAGACTGGTAGAACGTTAAACCTGTCAATGTAAACATGCAAATTTCAATTTGCTAGTGACAAGTAATATAATATTTGCTGTGAGGTTTGAACAACATCCAAAAGGTGCAGTATATGTTTTTACCCTTAATACGTATAGCAAATATCGACCCCCTATTAATGTAAGGGAAAACATATTAAGCAGTTAAATATTAGCAAACAGTGCAATGTTGTTGAAGCTTCCACAGACATACATTTGAGCAACCTATTTAAAGACACATTAATGTAAAAGTTTGTTGACAACATTAATATCCCGTGGTCCCAATTATGTCACTTAAGTTATTTTCTATAGGTTTCTAAGTAGCCTTATTAGAAGTCGCAGTGTAGATTCCACAATCCAAAACTTGTTTTAATTAATAGATGCATAATTTTAAAGCTTTTAAAAAATAAGATAGTATCTTACATATCCATTAGGAATCTTCCGTTTGTCCCCTTCAGGATCATACACTCAAATTAAAATAAAGTTTGCGAAATTAACGTTCAAATAAAGAACAAATAAAATGTGCTGCAGTCCAATATGCAATGCATTTCACCCGTTCAGAGCTTCTACCGGGGCATGATATCTTCCTATTACATAAATTGCAATATATATATTATATATATATATATATATATATGTATATTAATATAAAAATATAATTTAATTCAATATAATTTACTTAAATATCCATAGATTTAATTTATGATATTGAAAAGATAGCAAAAAATATATATATAATTAAATACTAATAAATAATAAATATATAATTTGTATTTTCTCTTTTAAATAATACTTCAATTAAAGAAAATTAAATAAAAAAATATAAACAGGAACATGGACCTCTATTTATTCCCTTGCACTTTTTTTAAATGCTGTCAGACCAGTTAGCAAAGAAATCATAGATCTGTAGGATCATCACTTCACAAACTACCCCTGTGCCAGACAATTACAAAAAAACGTTTTAATGACATGTAGAACTAAGGAGAACTGTCACACACAGCTTTACATACCAATAATTTTTGTCAAGGATATCTTTCTAAGTTGAATTTTCCTATCCATACTACTACTATTGCTAAATCTACTAGAATAATATAAGTATATGAAAAAATAGAATGTGATGTTACTCATATCCCTACAAGATGGATGATGCACCTTGTAACTATCTTTAGGCTAGGGTTATGAAATGCAACGGTGCTGCAAACTTTAGCTAATTTAATAAGCTTAGTTATTGAAGTTACCAACTGCTGCCTGTGGCCACCCATTTAATATGCAGGTTTGGTACATTTAAAAGCCGCAAGGAATTGACTGAACCTATTATACTCTTGTGCATTTTTTTTCTGTTTATTTGTGCGTTTCTTATAGAAAAGATAAAAAGAGGAAAAAAATATGTGGATGAGAGAATAATACATTTGAACAAGTTGCAAGGTACAGTGGGGCAAAAAAGTATTTAGTCAGCCACCAATTATGCAAGTTCTCCCACTTAAAAGATGAGAGAGGCCTGTCATTTTCATCATAGGTACACCAACTTCAGAATGAGACAACAAAGTCCATAAATCACATTGTCTGATTTTTAAAGAATTTATTTGCAAATTATGGCGGAAAATAAGTATGTGGTCAATAAAAAAAGTTCATATCAATACTTTGTTATATACCCTTTGTTGGCAATGACAGAGGTCAAGCGTTTTCTGTAAGTCTTCACACACTGTTGCTGGTATTTTGGACCGTTCCTCCATGCAGATCTCCTCTTGAGCAGTGATGTTTTGCTGCTGTCGCTGGGCAAAACGGACTTTCAACTCCGTCCAAAGGTTTTCTATGGGGTTGAGATCTGGAGACTGGCTAGGCCACTCCAGGACCTAGAAATGCTTCTTACGAAGCCACTCTTTCGTTGCCCGGGCGGTGTGTTTGGGATCATTGTCATGCTGAAAGACCCAGCCTCGTTTCATCTTCAATGCCCTTGCTGATGGAAGGAGGTTTCCACTCAAAATCTCACGATACATGGCCACATTTATTCTTTCCTTTACACGGAGCAGTTCATCCTGGTCCCTTTGCAGAAAAACAGCCCCAAACATGATGTTTTCACCCCCATGCTTCACCGTAGGTATGATGTTCTTTGGATGCAACTCAGCATTCTTTCTCCTCCAAACACGACGAGTTGAGTTTCTACCAAAAAGTCCTACTTTGGTTTCATCTGACCACATGACTTATCGCCCAGTCCTCTTCTGGATCATCCGTTTGCTCTCTAGCAAACTTCAGACAGACCCGGAAATGTACTGGCTTAAGCAGGGGGACACGTCTGGCACTGCATTATTTGAGTCCCTGGCGGCGTAGTGTGTTACTGATGGTAGCCTTTCTTACTTTGGTCCCGGCTCTCTGCAGGTCATTCACTAGGTCCCCCCGTGTGGTTCTTGTCACGCCCTACCCAGGCTTGTTCACGTCTTGTTCACTGTTGTGCTCAGTAATATGTATATCTTGTCTGGTTATGTTTCGTGCTTGGTCTCCCTGTCCCTTGCTTGTTATGTGTCTGCTATATTTCTCTGCTTAGCTTCCATACTCCCAGCCTGCAGCATCCCACATATGAGTCTTGTGTGATGTTTCATGCTTGTTCCAGGGTGCCTGCACGATTTCACTTCATTTCCTTTTGGATTACATCTGCTGCTATGTCAGGGCGCTGGTATGTGGCTGCACAACCCAAGGTGCTCAACACCTGGGTGAGTGTGGTTGCCCTGCAACCAGACCCTGTCTAACTCCACTACTGCACCATAACTCCTGCACACAATCTTGGGCGCGCTGGGTCCTTTCAGTCATCGGCATGGACCCAGTCTGTGACACATGGCCGCAGGCAAACGGCCAGGAGTTCGCCAAGTGGGTTACCTGTCGTCTGCTGCCCAGCAAGTGGGTTACCTGTCGTCTGCACCCCACCAAAGGGGTTACCTGTCGTCTGCACCCCACCAAAGGGGTTACCTGTCGTCTGCACCCCCACCAAAGGGGTTACCTGTTGTCTGCACCCGACCAAAGAGGTTACCTGTCGTCTGCCCAGCAAGTGAGTTACCTGTCGTGTCTGCCCAGCAAGTGGGTTACCTGATCTACCTTGCCTTCGCCTGGACCTAAAAGTCCGCTAGAGACATCTTCCTCATTCCTGTTGAGATATGCTGATTCCTGTTTCGGAGGAGAGTATGCAAGAAGCGGCTTCCTCATTCCTGATCAGATATGCTGATTCCTGTTTTGGAGGAGATTGATCTGCTAAGCGGCAGTGCTGGTAATCGAAGGACTTCTTCGTGATTTCAGATTCCTGAGTATGCAGGTTCCTGGGCTGCCTTGTTAACACAGTACTTCCATCCATCAGAGAGCGGGCCTTCCTTCTGTTGATGTTCCTGTTCGCGTCCGGAGGCCGCTCATTCGGAGGGGGATACTGTCACGTCCTACCCAGGCTGCGGAGCTGCATATCTCGCTCTTGCTTCAGTTCCCCTGTTTTGCTTCGATCCATTCCTGGATTTCCTTTTGCTCTGTTCTGATCTTCCATTCCTTGCTTCTGCTTCAGCTCTGTTTCCTTTATAAGGTGCGCTCCACCCGTGTATTCTGTTTGTCTCAGTCTTCAGTCTAAGGTATGTCTCAGTGCTATGTGTTTGGATTACATGTTTGGTTTGTTTCGTACCACTGTCAGCAGGGATTAGCGTTAGGACCCACCGTCATTGGAGTACTTTGGCGTAGTGGTGGGCTAAGCATACTATGGCCATAAGATGTGACGGAATCTCCAATAGTTATCAAACAGTCCTAGGCTAGTTTTTGTATTTATGTGTATCAGTCTGTCCCGTATCCCCGGCAGCGGGGTGTCCTGTCTTGTTCGCTGTTGTGCTCAGTAATATGTATATCTTGTCTGGTTATGTTTGTGCTTGGTCTCCCTATCCCTTGCTTGTTATGTGTCTGCTATATTTCTCTGCTTAACTTCCATACTCCCAGCCAGCAGCATCCCGCATGTCAGTCTTGTGTGATGTTTCATGCTTGTTCCAGGGTGCCTGCAGGATTTCACTTCGTTTCCTTTTGGATTACATCTGCTGCTATGTCAGAGCGCTGGTATGTGGCTGTACAACCCAAGGTGCTCAACACCTGGGTGAGTGTGGTTGCCCTGCAACCAGACCCTGTCTAACTCCACTACTGCACCGTAACTCCTGTACACAATCTTTGGGCGCGCTGGGTCCTTTCAGTCATCGGCATGGACCCAGTCCGTGACAGTTCTGGGATATTTGCTCACTGCTCTTGTCATCATTTTGACACCACGGGGTGAGATCTTGCATGGAGCCCCAGATCGAGGGAGATTATCAGTGGTCCTGTATGTCTTCCATTTTCAAATAATTGCTCCTACAGTTGATTTCTTCACACCAAGCTGCTTGCCTATTGCAGATTCAGTCTTCCCAGCCTGGTGCAGGTCTACAATTTTGTTTCTGGTGTCCTTCGACAGCTCTTTGGTCTTGGCCATAGTGGGGTTTGGAGTGTGGCTGTTTGAGGATGTGGACAGGTGTCTTTTATACTGATAACAGTTCAAACAGGTGCCATTAATACAGGTAACAGAGTGGAGGACAGAGGAGACTCTTAAAGAAGATGTTACAGGTCTGTGAGAGCCAGGTATCTTGCTTGTTTGTAGGTGACCAAATACTTATTTTACCGAGGAATTTACCAATGAATTCAATTTGCAAATAAATTCTTTAAAAATCAGACAATGTGATTTATGGACTTTGTTGTCTCATTCTGAAGTTGGTGTACCTATGATGAAAATGACAGGCCTCTCTCATCTTGTTAAGTGGGAGAACTTGCACAATTGGTGGCTGACTAAATACTTTTTTGCCCCACTGTATTTACAGAGAAAGTTAAAGGGGTGGAAAACTGGGTGGGGTTTCAGATAAATTTAGGAATTTAGGCAGAGGAAATTTAGGACCCAGCATATTTTTGGAGCTTTAACCATTAAGGACATCTCCAGACACCAATTAGCATAAGCAGCAACATTGTGTGGTTATAGAAACATAGAAAGTGATGGCAGATAAGAACCATTCGGCCCATCCAGTCTGCCCAACCTCTGAATACCGTATTTGCGCAATTATAAGATGACCCCCCAAAATTTGAATATTAATTTAGGAAAATAAAGAAAAAGCCTGAATATAAGACTACCCTATAGGAAAAAAAGTTTTACTATTAAATATTAATTCACATGTAAACTATTTTTTCATATTTAATTAAACTATGATTGGGAAAAAAATGTTGTTTTTTTTTGTTTTCATTTCCGTTTATTTGCCACTCTGCCCCAGTTTTGCACATCTGCCACCCAGATATGCCGTATACCCCCTATATTCCACCCTGTCTCCCTGATGTGCCTTGTAACCCTGTATATTCCACTCTGCCTCCAGAAAACCATTGAACCCCCCATGCCACGCTTACCACCCCCCCCCCCGACTTATCAGTGCATCCCTTTACTTGTGAGCCGTGCTTCAGACTCCCTGGTGTCTAGTGGGGCAGCCGGTGGAAGTCTGTGCGATGTAGACCTCCGCTGCTGGTGGCCAGTACTTCCGCCGGGGCTTCTATGACAGAGCGCTGGCAAAACATGACCTTCCGGTGCTCCACCATAGAAGCCCCAGCAGAAGTGCCGGCAACAGCGGAAGTTGTCTGTGTGCATCCCACACACGTTCACCAGCTGCGGTATGTGCACAGACAACCTCCACTGCTGCAGCCGGCACTTCTATGGTGAAGCACCGGAAGGTCATGTGATGCTGGCACGCCATCAAAGAAGCCCCCAGAGGAAGTGCCGGCAGCAGCAGAGGCTGCCATAGAGGAAGATCCAGGTCCCCTGCAGCACTATGGGGATCTGGATCTTAGTCTTGTTGTCAGACCTCTATTTGAGCTCTGATTAGAAGATGACCTCGAATATGACGAGATGTATTTTTCAGAGCATTTGCTCTGAAAAAACCTGGTCTTATAATTGAGCAAATAAGGTACTTTCCTTAGTCCCTGGCCTTATCTTATATTTAACTTACCCTTATGCCTAAACCATGCTTGCTTAAAATATGTTCTCTTGTAGTGGTAGTATTTCTCCTTTGAAATAAACTGTCTTCATTTATGATGTTGACTCCCTTTAAAAAGTATTTAAATGTTTCTATCATATCCCCCCTGTCACGTGTTTTTTGCAGGCTATATATGTTAAGATCCTTTAACCTTTCCTGGTAAGTTTTCTCCCGTAAGACATGAACCATTTTATTAGCCATTCTCTGAACTTTCTCCAACATTTCTATATCCTTCTGGAGATACAGTCTCCAGTACTGCACACAATACTCCAAGTGAGGTCTCATCAGTGCTCTGTTCACCGGCATGAGCACATCCTTCTTTCTACTGCTAATTCCTCTCCCTATACAACCAAGCATTCTGCTAGAATGTCCTGCTGCTCTATTACATTGTCTGCCTTCCTTTTAATCCTCTGAAATAATCACCCCTAAATTCCTGTCTTCACACGTTGAGGTTGGGACAGTATCAAATATTCTATAACCCACACTTGGGTTTTTATGCCCTAGATGTATTATTTTGCATTTATCCACAATAAATGGCAGTTTACACAGCTCTGACCATGTTTCCAGTTTACCTATATCATTTGCCAATTGGCTTATCCCTCCAGGAACATCAACCCCGTTGCCCTGTGTCGTCAGCAAAAAGACATACCTTTCCATCAAGACCTTCTGCAATATCACTAATAAAAATATGGGTCCAAGTACAGATCCCTGAGGTAGCTCACTGGTAACAAGACCTTGCTTCAGAATATACTCCAGTGACTACAACCCTCTGTTTTCTGTCACTCAGCCACTGCCTAATCCATTCAACAATATTGGGATCAAAGAGATTGCAGTTTATTCATAACTCTTCTATGTGGCACAGTGTCAAAGGCCTTACTGAAATCTAGATACGCAATATCTACCGCACCACCTTGATCATTTACTTTAGTCACCCAATCAAAAAAATCAGTAAGATTAATTTGGCATTATTAGTACACCACCAAGCTATTTCTCAATAACTTGGGGTGTATCCCATCAGGCCTCATCGACTTATGTGTCTTTACCTCAGACAACTGGAGTAGAACCTCCGCCTCGAGAAACTCACATGTATCAAATGCCTCAGTCTTTTTTTCCTTTATTTTCATCTATAAAAACTGAACAGAAAAATGTGTTGAGGCAGTGAGCTAGACCATATCCTTTGTAGATACCTTCCTTTTGTTTTTAATTTTACCACTCCTTGTTTTACTTTCCTTTTCTCATTTATATATCTAAAAAATGTTGTATCTCCCTTGTTTACTGACAGGACAATTCCCTCTACTGCGTGTGATTTAGCAGCTCTTATAACTTGCTTTGCTTCTTTCTGCTTAATCTTATAGCTCTGTCTATAGTGTTCCTCACTTTGGGTTTTTTTTTGTATTTACTAAAGGCTAACCTTGTTAGCTTACTATTTTGGCCACTTCTGCAGAGTACCACAGTACTTGTCCAGGGGGCTGTAAATCACATCTACACGAGTTACTGTATTTTTACCAAATTTTAGTGTAACCCAAACTGACTCTATTTTCTCCTCACCAACTTGTGTTAAATTAGATTATCTGTCATTTTTCACATATAGGGCCACCCCTCCCCCTTTCTTGACGAAAGCACCTTCACTTTCTATACTGTCTAGCCTGATATTTATTCCATCTCCCCTAATTCCTAGTTTAAAATCTCCTTAATCTAATATGAAGGGAATTAAGTTTGCAGCGGCAAGGAAGATCTCTACGGCAGAGCTACTCAGTCCGAGTATGGGTCTCAGATTCATCTATCAGACTTCCAGATGAAGAATTATTCATCACTCTCAATAACCTTTTTCTACTGCACAGTCCAGGGTGGCTTTACACCACTGCTTGGCATTGTGCATAGTAATCTCGGCCATCGAAAGCAAATTCTTGATGCTCTCTTACATTGACCTGGACAAATTGAGGAGGGCAGGAATTTCACAAACTGACAGTGCCACATTTAGTTACCCATTACCCAGTATGACCCATGCTACTGCCAATGTTTGTATTTGGAGATGGTATGTCTATGTGCATGATTTTCTATACCTGTTACCAATGGATCTGGCTAAAGCACCTAAACTCAATATTGAAATTTAGTTATGCCGAGAAAGATAGGAATTGCTTTGTTAAACATATTATAATGAAATTAAAAATGCTACTTATTAAAACACAAATATAAATAATTTCAAGGGTAATGAAAATGCATAGATTATGAATGGATATTTTTCAGAGCTCTATTGTATGGATATTTTTTATGAAAAACCTTATGAGCAGTACAGCATTATTCATGATGTGCTACAAAAAATGTGAACATTCAAACTGACAAGAGTGTGCAGAATGTTACCATGGGAACTACAATTAGAATTTGCTCTGATCAATGTAACTGCTTGAAAAGAACAGACTTGTATGGGAGAGGAACCAGCATGTAGCGTGTTGAAGGGATACTAAATATATAACACATAATTGTATACTACATTTCTTATGGAGCACTGTTCTGCAGTAACATTTATTTCTTGGTGTTACAGTTTAGTCTGTTTATTGGTCCACTAGATACTACATATTATTTACAGAAGATTCTGGGCTACTGTAACAATAGGGTAGCGAAAGCTAAATAAAATTAACAATGTACAAAATGGACCAAAAACACACATATTCAGACATGTTGGTACAGAGAAAAAAAAGAGGGCCGTACCATTGCATTCTTAAAATCTATTAGGCAGTTGAAGATGTATGAGACAAAAAGTGAGGGAATGCTTGGGTGAGGATAATTTGATAGTAGCGAAGGTTATATGAAGAGTCAGTGTCAAAGAGATTGATGGAGAGAGGTTGGGTTATCAGATTTGCTGTCTTTCAGAATGCAGGCTGTGGATATTAAGAAGGCAAGTGTTTTTTAGTTGAAATGTAGAATAAGTAGGGGAGAATCATGGTGGCAGGAAACCATTTCCTGGTGTCCAAGGTTTCCCCAAGAGGGTAAACATCTAGCCTGAGTATGGAAATTATTTACACCTTATATTATATACCTTATATACTTCATAACTATGGTGGTTACAACATACTGTTGTTCCATTTCTACTAATGTATTTATCAATTATCAAGAGTACTTTTGATTGATGAATGCATCTTTCCTAAGTGACATGAAAGTAAGTGTAATTGAGAAATGTAATGTAGAAAAAGTAAATCTATGCACTTGTGGAGGAAAGCATGGCAAATATGTGCTTTATAGCTTATTAATAGGAAAATATATGTATAAAGATCTGATATTATGCCATATTCTGGCACACAGCAGAAAAGCCGCTGCAGGTAGGATACAAGTATATACTGTAAGAAAATCATTTAGAGATTTGTGACAACTAAAGGTGTGAAATGTAAAGAAACTGGGTTTCTTTACTCTAGAAAAGAAGTGCCTATAGTTGATAACATAACATCTACACATATCACTGCTGGTTATATATTTTGAACCAGAAAGTAAAGATCAGTAATTGAAAATTATTTTATGAGGTCAATGCCTCTTGAAAGGGTTAACA
Source organism: Spea multiplicata (assembly GCA_009364415.1). Lineage (NCBI taxonomy): Eukaryota > Metazoa > Chordata > Amphibia > Anura > Pelobatidae > Spea > Spea multiplicata. The sequence goes on along the minus strand of VKOC01046613.1, from coordinate 158,382 downwards.
CAGGCATGCGGGGCTATAACTACATTTAGCCTGGGCAATACCAATCCAGAGAAACTGCAGCTGTCTCTTTTTTGCATTTTACTGGATCAATAAATGTATTTTGAAAATTGTATGCTTGATGTGCTAGAGTATTTTTCAAACTATTGAACTATATAAATGCACATAATTTATGCAGGGGTCTACCTTCTAGCGTACTGATGTTAAGCTACACAGTGACAAGGGTTAATTTGATATGATGTGCCTTTGATTTGCGTGTGCAGTTTAGCTATTTTAATTTTGTGTCCACTAAAATTCTAATTTACCACATCGGAAAATGCCTTTATAATTGTTCTGTTCTAGATTTTGTGCTGATTCAAGGTATGAATGATCCTGAGAAGTTTCTCTTATGTGAAGGACATTGCTAGTTAACACTTGCATTGGCGATTCTGCCAAACTTATGAACCAATGTTATCTGATAGCAACATACAAAAGCAATTATTTTTAGCTGTGCTTGCAGCTAATAACACTATTAGCAAAAGCTGACAAACAGAATAGTTGTAACACAACATTTTGTCAAGAGCATATATTAGCATTTTATAAAGCAGATCATCTAGAGAATATTCAAAATATAAAAATTTCAAAGACTGTATGCCACAACTTTCTAATTGTGGTAATGATACCAGTCCTTAACTGTCCCTTAGGAGCAGACTAGGCAAAACGTGGGAATGACCAAGCAAGAGGGACATGGAAAGAGGGCATGACTTGTTGAGTTGTTCAGCCCACTAGGAGCAGGTGTTATTTGATGGAGGGGTTAAAAGAGGGCTGTATGCCTTAGGCTACTTCCTTTTTGGAAACAACTCATAGAGCAAATTGTCTGGTTATAAAGAAGATAGGTAATTTAGGACCTTTAAGTTTTTATTTTGTGGCCATGGCTTACCATGGGTGATCCTGCATTGGAGTTGTTGATGTCCAAGTGTTGAAATCAGAAAGGCTGCAGACCAAAGAGGGTCAAACTGAATACAAGAGAAGATGGGGACCACCAGGAGTGACTTCTCAGCTTCCCAGTCCTCAGCAGGGCCACCCAGGACAATGGGGACCAAGCATAGATGCCCTCCTATGTGAGCCCAGAAGCGGGCCCTCATCCCAATGACGTATCCAGGCAAGAGAAAGGGCCAGCAGGAAACATAGAATTCAGATATCTACTCCTACACATATCTTCGTTGCTCAGTCATCCCAGAAAACACTGGTTGGTCGGTGGTCACAGCCTACTAGAAGCGCTGCCTGGGCCTACCAGGAGCGCTGCCTGGGCCTCCCATGGCAATCCTATGCCTACTAAACAGCTGTGCAACATCTGAGGCCTTTGGATAAATTGTCCAAAGGGGCTTCATCTGTAGAAGCGGTTCAGGCCCACAGGGCACAGTGTTGCTGGTTCAGTTTTTGGCCAATGTTATGTCCTTATTATGAGGCTTTAAGTTTGATTCTGGATTGGGTTGTTATGGATGTTACAGATTTGTTGTCAGTAGATGATTTTCTTTTTGTGGGGCCAGCTTATTTGCCGGCATGTTTGATTTTGTTGGTCATACGGGCTGTGATGTTGCACATTGGTCCCTGAATAAACTAAGATTTGCTTCAGACTAGATGTTTTGTTTGTTGCCGAAAGTTAAATTGTTTGATCTTCAGGACATTCTAGGTCAAGTTCAGGCTGCTAAGGAGGTTGCATTGCACCAGTCACAAATGTTGCTGGGCAAGTTAAGCTTTCCATGCTTTATTATGCCTGTGAGCTGAACCTTCTATCAGTGCTTGGCCATGGATATGGCTGCGATGTGGGCACCACCCAATTTATTTGCCTCAACTAGCACCATAGGCATGACATGGAGGAATTGGTGTCATAAGTAACTGAATTTGTGGATTTATGCATCCAGGTAGACCTATTTTAAAAATACCTGGTTTGTGTATTTGTGGCTGAAGGAGTGGGTTGATGAAGTTTTACCAGGAATTATGCACTATTGTTCTATCCATCGATTTGTGCAACATGGGAATAAAAGGGCTACATTCCCCTACAACAATATAAGCTGTATACAGACTGAGTGACAGGCAATGTATTTGATTGGCCTTTTCATGGTTCCAGTGAAAGTGGCTTTTTCTCAGATTTGGTATTGATTGGAGAAATTTTTGGTTCCGTTTGAGAACCTGGTTGATGTGCTATTATGGTTCATTTGGTCATTGAATAGAAAATTGTCTGACTTGGGCTTTTATTTTAAAGTGAGGGGGTTTGTTGACCTTACTAAACACATCCTGGTTATACTGCAGTTCTTGACAACTATCTCCTCAAGTGCATGCAAAGAAAAGGAAACAAGAAACAAGTGGTGCAATATGTTTTGGCTAGGGGGGGTGAGCAAATAAAAAAGCAAATGGCTGGACTCTTGCCTTAGGAGGGGAGCAAATCCTGCTCCCAATGTGTTAATGGTATATATAGTAAACTAAATGAGTTAGTGGGAACATGAAAATTGCTCTGGTCCTGTAGAGTAAACAACGAAAATTAGTCCTGGTCTTTACTTGTCAGCTTCAGACAGTTACCTTTATTCGATTAGTTTCTCGATTTTGGAGAGAAACTATTGAAATATGTGTGAAAGTTAAATTGTCACTGGTACGCTGTGTTTTTTTCCTCTTTAAGCATGCACAGGGTATTTATTTCAGCTTCCTGTAGTGCGTTAAATTTCTTAGATGTGTTTTGTGGCCTGGAATGTACATGTAAAAATGTGTCCATTTAAGCAGTACTAACACTGTTTGTACCCCATTGAATCTCTTATAGAAGTAGCTTTCTTGACTTCGATTTGGCTTAGTTTAGCAGACACCGTATAGAATCGGTATCCTTGTAAAACTAAATGTGCTGCTCTAGATATTAGAATGAGGAGCTTCTTGATTGCCTTTAGAATGTGTCTTCAAAAATACAAGGCAAAAGGGACATAGGTTTGGGTTTTCATTCAGTGGCATTCAGTTGTTTTTTCTTGTGCCTGCCTTCCTGTATGTGTTGGTTATATAATGATGTAAGACTTATTTTATGGTGCTGTCACCACTGGATATCCTTTCCAGATTATATAAAAGTTTTGGTCACATGTGCATTAAAGTGCCAGTGCTAGACAATTATACACTACATGGACAAAAGTATTGGGACACCTGACAGTTGCACCAACAGAGATGTTTGACATGGCATCCTGAATACATACACATTAATATTTACCACCCCCTGTCCAACTATAACAGCTTCCACTATTCTGGGAAGGCTTCCCACAAGATTTTGGAGTGTTTCTGTGGGAATCTTAGCCCATTCATCCAGTAGAGGATTTGTGGGGTCAGTCACTGATGTTGGACGCCTGGATCACCATCTCCATTTCAGTTCATCTCAAAAGTGTTCAATGGGGTTGAGGTCAGGGCTCTGTGTGGGCTAATCAAGATCTTCCACGTCAAACCATGTCTTTATGGGGCACAGTCATGCTGGAAAAGGAAAGGGCCTTCCCCAAACTGTCTCCACAAATTTGGAAGCATAGCATTGTTAAAAATGCTTTCGTATGCTCAAGCATTCAGATTTCCCTTCACTGGGTCCTAGGCCAACACATGAAAACAGCCCCATCCCATTATCCCTCCACCTAACTTGACAGTTGGCACAATGGAGTCATGCAGGTAACGTTCTCCTGGCATCTGCTTAACCAAGACTCGCTCATCAGAATGCCAAACAGTGAAGCGTGATTTATCACTCCACAGCATGCATTTTTACTGCTCCAGAGTCCAGTGGCGGCGTGTATTACACCACTCGATCCGACACTTGTCATTGTACTTGATGAAATTTAAATTTTTTTCATAAGTGTTTGAAACAATGGGTCTGATTGAAAAAACATTAAATATTTAAGAGGTGTGTCCCAATACTTTTGTCAAGTGTATAGTGCAGGGGCGTCCAACATGGCACCTCGAGCCATGCTACAACAAGAGCCCTGCTACTTACCTGTGGGAGGGTCTTTTGAACTGCACAGAGGAAGTGGAACCCAGCACAGTTCACGTGACATCACATGACTATGCTCCAGTCCTGCTTCCTCTGTGCAGCACCAGAAAACGCAGAGGGAGGCAGCGCCCCCTGCTGAAGTCTGTGAGCGGCATCGAGGAGTTGTAGTACAGGTAAGGGGGTGGGGAGGGTGTTTGAATGAGAATGTGTGATTGAGGGAATGAATCTGTGAATGAATGAGTTTATGAATGAATGAGTGTGTGTGTGTGATAGCATGGATGTGTAAGTGCTGGAACCTAGGCATGATGGGACTGTGATTGCTGTTAGCAATCACACTCCTATCATGCCAAGTCAGCCAGCACATGCTGAAACCTGGCTAGCTGTCCCACTTGTGTATTGATGCTGCCAGCAGTATGGGGTCTGCACATCACTTACAGCCACCCTGTACCAGCATGTACTGGCTGACTTGGCATGATAGGAGTGTGATTGCTAACAGCAAGCACAGTGCCATCATGCCTAGGTACCAGTGTTTACTGGTTGCCTGGGTATGATAGGAGTGTGATTGCTGTTAGCAATCACACTCCTATCATGCCAAGTCAGCCAGTGCATGCTGGTACAGGGTGGCTGTAAGTGATGTGCAGACCCCATACTGCTGGCAGCCAAGTCATATTGCTATTTTTTTTGTCCAATTGTGGTGTTACCTACTTTTATTAAAAATGTGAGTTTTCATTATTATTTTTAAAGGTGGGGGGTCATTTTCGGTTTTGGCTTAGTGAACCATGAATGTTTTTGTCCAGAATTTTAATTTTGGTGCATCCCTAGAATAAATAGAACTATTTCATTTTTAATTATCCTGAATTTGTAGTTACAACACTGTCTAGGCCCAGAAATCAGTGAGAGGCAAAGTAAAGGTTTTGTGTAATTTGCCTTATTTTAAGCTGCATATTTTATTAAAGGCCACATTTTCTCACAGTGAAAAATGAGTGCGGCCCGCGCACGTATACAATTCTGATGAAGTGGCCCACTGCAGAAAAATCTTGGACACCCCTGGTATAGTGTGTACGGCCAATAACATCATGACTAGAAATGTTTATGTGGGATATGCTGCTTCCCAGGTCAAGCAATACAATGGTTAGGCCTTGTGTTTATCTTCAGCCACCCCCCTTATTAAATGGACAGCCATGCCTTTGAGTGGCTAGTGGCTTTAACCCCTTTGTGACAAAGGCTGATTCTATTTTTTGTACCCGTCGTGACAATGGCTGTTTTATCGTTTCTGCGGTGTTTGTGTTTAGCTGTAATTTTCTCTTAACCCATTTACTAAACCCACACAAGTTATATATTGTTTTTTTCAGGACAAGAAGGGCTTTCTTCAGACACCAAAATTTTTTTCATATGATGTAATTTCCTATAATAAAAATATTAAAATATGACGAAAAATTGAAAAAAAAACACATTTTCTCACTTTTATTTGAAAAATCTTTTATTCATCATAAAAAACTACTGAAAAAACCTGCTAAATAGATTCTATTATTTGTCCCGAGTTTAGAAATACCCAATGTTTTTATGTTTTTTTGCTTTCTTCTACACGTTATGGGGCAATAAGTACAAGTAGCGTTTTGCTAATTCAAAACCATTTTTCTCTGAATCTGGTAATTCTGTCTCTATGTGGTATTTGGGGCATCTTTGAAGCCAGCAAATTAAATTTACCCCACCAAACCATATATTTTTGAAAACTAGACACCCCAGGGTATTTTAGATGCTGATAGTTTAACCCTTTCCATGCACTAATCCTACCACCAACCCTTGTCAAAGTTTGTGATAGTAATTGTTTTTGGTGTTTTTTTCACATACTTTGTACTTCAGCTCCTGGTATGCTGTTGCTGTCACACAACACCCCGATATGTGTTCAGCAACATCTCCTGAGTACATTGATACCCCACATGCATGGGTTTGTCAGATTGTTTGGGGGCAAAAGGGCCACATTTGGAACATGCCTCCTCAGCCGTATACCGCTGCATGGTAACAATTGCAGCAAAAATAGTGGGGAAGGAAAGGGTTAATGGTTCTAATAAAAATAAAAAAAAACCTAAAAAAATGTAAAAAAGTAAAAAAAAAGTAAAAAAAAAAACCCCAAAAACAATTGCCACTATGCAAGATCACTGTTTATGCAGTGATCAATGGCAATGAAGGGGTTAATATTAATGGGTGGCTCTTATAAGAGCCTTTGGATCAATATATATATATCCAATACTGATCAAAGGCAATGTTTAGAAAACATTGCCTTTGATTTAGCAAATAATGATCACTCTTATGAGTGATCTGACCACTAGGGGTGCTATTCACTGGATGTCCATGACATCCAGCAACACCCCCCCCCGATGATGTCAGCAGGCTCCGCCCCCCGGCTTGATGGGCGCCGCCATCTTGAAACACCGCGTGTGTTTCGAAGACGCCGGGAAGGTAAGTTAAGCATTTAGGAAGCGATCGCGAGTCGCTTCCTTTGCTAAACAGGTGTTGCAAAGATGCGTCGATACTGAGGCATCTTAGCAACACCAGCTAAGCAAAGGAAGCGACTTGCGATCGCTTCCTAAACCCGTTTTTCGGCGGCGGGCACCGCCATGTTTGAAAGACGTGCAGTCTTTCAAACATGTTTTTTTTTGCCCCTAGGAGCGATCGGGGGGGGCGGGAATGTTTTTTTTGGTGTTGCTCAATGCCTCGATGTCGAGGCATTAGAGCAACACCGTTTGAGTGAAAAAATCGATCACGGATCGATTTTTTCACCCGTTTAAAGGCGTGCTGGTCCTGGCACGTCAATTGTCATAATCGTCACGATTTTCAGTGACGTGCCCGGACCGGCAATTGTCATCAAGGGGTTAAGGATCACAAGGAAAACAAGTGCATCCAAAACAAGTGACAAAGGTATATTGATGCTGCTGCACACAGAGCTACAATAAGAAACTAGAAAAATATAAAGCGGATATTATAGATTATCAAAATCAGAAGGGTTTGCTGAATCTGGAAGATTATCCAGACTAAGATTGGAACAGAATATACATTTCTCATAAAAGAGAATAATACAGTGGCTTCAAAGTACATTGTTTTTCAGTGGTCTGTGGGAAGCAAATTTCCTCTCCACTATACACTTCCTGATGTATTTTATAACAGCCTCCCACACAGGAATTCTCAGGAAGCACAAAGAAAAATGCTTTCCTCAGCCATCTGTAAAATAGCAGTTCAGTTCCAGTATGGTAGTATGTGTTAGTCTGAATGCTTGTTCATGTATATGTTCAAAAATGTAAATGTGATGGAATCACCTATATTTATACCAAAGATAGATTATTTAAATATACTTTATACGATTTACATTCACAGTTTTTTTTTTTGGGGGGGGGTTGCATTTTTTTGGTCTGTGCATATCGGTCATTTCACCAACACTCCAATACCTCTATTTATATGATTGTAGGTGATTACTTGGCCATAGAGACTGTGGCCATAGAGACATAAATGTCATACCATAAATACAATGATATATAAATTATTCTCATCGTGTATATGTTCTATCATACAGATTTAGCATGGGTTAAGTACATTTCGCATTATCATGACTAATCAGAAATAGGCAGTACTACATTGCATCCCCTATAGCATCTTCTGTCTATATCACCCAAGTACAAATGCCTTGTTAAACTAATACAATTAGTTTTAGTTTTAGTATTTGACTTGTGCTAAATAGTGTAGTTTTACCGTATCTGGGTGACCTAGTGTGAAAACACCTGGCTCAGCCTGGCTCCTCAAGAAGAGAGGATCCGAGCTTGAACACAGCCAGTTTAAATCCAATCTCTACTTGAGCATTTTGGTCTCTATGGATACCGGCTTTGATATTATTTATCTTTCCATAAATTGTGGGCAAGTCCAATCCAATGAGGTCTGATTGAGTTCCAATTCAGCCAGCTTCACCACCTCCAAAAAATGTCAAAAGATGTTTTCTCACAGCAGACCGAGTGTCTTATCGGTTTCCAGGATGCCAGGGATTTAATTTTCAGAAGTATCATTTTTCTTCCCAGGGGCAAAATAGTAACATTAAAATGGGTCTTATGCAGAATATTGGTGTTAGTTACCTATGATTACCCTCTGTGACTCCTGTGGCTTCCTGATTGAATAGGGGCCATGAGCAAATGTGATATAGGTTTAATATCCTTGTCCACAGGGGTTGGTTTCTTGTTATGCAATGCGGACGTATGCCTAACAACATTTTAAAGTTGGCGCTCACCCTACTGTTTGCAGTCATTTCTATAGATTAAGTTAATGTATTGCTCAAAATGCATATGTAGGCATGGAAAGCTGCATACAGTTGTGGGTACGCTTATATATGTTGATGGACGTTTAAAAAACATTCATTAATGTTAATTAAAGCTGCAAATGCAACTCAGTTGATCTATGTACTTTCACTTTGTTCCCCTTGGAGAAGAACATCAAAAAATGATGGTCTTACATAATGAGATTGAACTTTATCCCTACGTGCTTGAGTTATGATAGCCCTCAGTATATAACTTTATGTGATAACTGCACTGAAACAAATATCATGGGTAACGATAATCATAGAACATGATGTGGAGGGAAGTGTAAGTAATGCTTCAATTATAGTGTATGTATTTAAGAAAATTAGCTTGGATAAGTTTAATGGCTATATCTCCCCGTATCACCACCTGTATTCTTCATTTTACCATCGGTAATCTTTTTGGGAATAGTGAATCTTGTATGCCCTTCATATATTTTTGGATGTACAAAATTATATACTAAACACAAAATGCATGGAAAAGCTGATTATTTGGGGAACCATTGTATTTTACCTCCACACTTAGTATAGTATGTCTAACAGCAGATTTATCTACAAAAAAACCCCAGAATCGTACGTTTGTGCATTTTTAAAATCACTTTTCATAGTATAGGAAGTACCAATAAGAAAATAGCTCAGTGAATCTTGAACCTTCACATCCACAGGACATACTACTACCTCTTAAAGATCATTTGCTAAATGACCATAAGGACATTGTATTACTTCCCTTTGTTTTTGCACAGCAGGAAAATTCTCCTGTGATACATGGGAGATCATAAAACAGCCTAGGCTGCCCTCTGATCAGCAAGAGATGGACTAATAGATTCAGTGTGATAGCACTCAACTCTGATGAGCTCGCATGCAGGCTGATCACAAGCCCTGCAAAAGACATCAAAAAAATAAATAAATGGACCCAGGGATATCACTGTAGCATTATGTAGATGCCATCAGTTAAAAGAATAATAGCAAATGTTAAAACAATGTAAAATGAATGTTAAAATAGCTGTCCAAACACCTTGTACCCCCCACTAGAAATATTTCCCTTAACACCTCATTATCCCTTTAACACCTCATTCCTAAGAGGCACTTTGCCTATAGTAGTACCCAAATATTCCTCATAATTATCACAGAAACCCTAGCACATCAACATTTCACAATATATTTATTAAACCACCTGAAAAAAAAAGCACAGGTTTCACAAAAGCATAGTAAAAAACAACCACATTTATACAGCCAGTGTGCTGTACTCACCAATTCTTATCTTTATTAATTTATACAATGCCATCATATTCTGCAGCACAGTGTGCTGGATAAACAGAACAGAACAATTAGTGTAATATATATAACAACGTAAAAAAAATACACTAAAGTAGTACACTACAGCTTCTCCAATCCACTTCACACCAGTCAATTTTCTGCACTGAAATGAAATATTACTTTATTAATTAACTTGTGGTATTGTATATGAGCAACGAGCATCAATAACTGCCTGTGCTGAGCTAACTGTTACTGTCTCACAGTCCAACTCTCATCGGCCTGTAACTTCTACTGACAAGTTAAAACCCAAAATACACAAAGAGGGAAAGACCCATAATTTCAGGAGTCAGAACCCTTACAGAAAATATTTCTGTCTGGGTTGAAAAAAATCCTTAAACCCTTAGTAAAGGGATTGCCCAGTTACCTCCAAGACACCACGATCTTCTCAACAAACCTACCAACATCGGCACAGTTCCTGAGGGCACCATTCTTGCTACCATGGATGTAGAATCCCTCTACACCAACATTCCCCATTGTGATGGTATAGCAGCTTGCCGCAAATACCTAAAACAGGAGAACCTAGGAATGGAACCAATAACATAACTAATACATTTTATCCTCAACCACAACTACTTCACATTTGGACAGGACTTTTATCTCCAATAAATGGGGACTGCAATGGGCACAGAAATGGTACCACAATATGCCAATTTGTTCATGGCCAAACTGGAGGAGGACTACATCTCCACCTGCCACAACAAACCGCTGGTATATCTCCGCTACATCAACGATATACTAATCATCTGGACTGGTAGCGAAGAGGAACTCCTCAGATTTCATGAAGGCTATAATGCCTTTCATCCCACTATAAACCTGAAACTGAGCTACTCCCGCACTAACATCCAGTTCCTGGACACTACCATCTACATAAAGAACAAGTCCATTCTGACTTCAACAGATCAACCTATCTGAAACACAACAGCTTCCATCCCAGACATACCAAAAACTCAATCATATACAGTCAAGCTATTCGATATAACCGCATCTGTTCGGATCCTATGGACAGAGATAAACACCTCCAGAATCTCAGGGAGGAATTCATCAACCATGGGTACAGTATAAAAATCAGACTCCCAAATACAGAAAGCCATCAATATCCCCAGAGAAAACCTTCTGAGATACCAGCAGCCACAAAAAAGAGATCGAGTACCATTAGTGGTCACCTATAATCCACAAATGGAAGCCCTGCGCAAGATCTCAAAGGAACTACAAGAAATCTTGCATACTGATGAAAGACTTCGGACGGTATTCCCACATCCCCCACTGCTCTCATTCAAACAACCTCCCAATCTCAAACAATGTATAGTGAGGAGCACCCTTCACAGGCGAACAGCAAATGGTACCTCTACCTGCCAACAAAAGAGATGCAAAACCTGTGCACACATCCTTCCCACAGATGAAATACAGATACCCGGCTCACACTTACACCACAAAACCAATGGCTGCTTTACGTGCAAATCATCTAACGTGGTGTACCTCATCATGTGTGCTAAATGCCCAACAGCGATGTACGTGGGGGAAACAGGCCAAGCATTACACAAACGGTTTAATTCCCACAAACATACCATCAAACAGAAAAAAATAGATACACCTGTTGGAGAACACTTCTGTCAGCCTGGACACAGCATTCAGGATGTGAAGCTGTCAGCACCCAGAGGGAGAGAAAAATATGGGAGATCAAACTAATATAATTATTATTTTAATACCCTACTCACTGGGCTCAACAAAGACAGAGAATTCATCTCCCATTATAACATTACAAACCATTAACCCTTTCACTATTCGAATTAACTATAAACAACTTATTCCCGGGAACATTTGACACCTTCATGGGTCTGGCATATGTCAAATGGCCCCTCTAACCAGGGAGTGAACTGACCAAGGATGCTTTGATTGAACCATATCTGTCCATTGGAGCTCTGCTAGTTAATTTACTGCTGAACAAATTCCCCAATACCTAAAGTCTTTCTTAATGTGTGAATTGTGCTTTTGTATTTAGAAAAGTCTGCGTTAGCTTCAGTAATGCCTGAGGAAGGGACCTAACAACTTGGTCTCGAAAGCTCGCAATTAAACTCTCAGCCAATAAATGGTATCATTTTAACTATACTTTTCTCAAGTTAAAATGGTGTCAGTACACGTAAATATCTAATACTTGTCCCTTCCCCTTTGTAAATGCTGATTGGCCAGAGTGAAAAAAAGTAAGGAACCCCCAAACAGGTCAATGAGACAACCCTCAGGGGTACTTTTAACCCCTTAAGGACCAGGCTGTTAACACATTTGCGGTGCTCGTGTTTAGATGTAATTTTCTCCTCATCACTGTAGTGAACCCACACAAGTTATATTTTTTTTCACAACAAGAAGGGCTTTCTTCAGATACCATTTTAAGGCCCATATTATCTAATTTCCTATAAAAAAGATGACAAATTAAAAAAAAAACACTTTTTCTCACTTTTATTTGAGAAATCTTTTACTCATCCAAAAAAGCTAATTAAAAACCTGCTGCGTAGATTCAACTATATGTCCTTAGTTTAGAAATACTCAATGTTTTTATTCTTCTGCAAGTTATTGGGCAATAAGTAAAAGTAGCGATTTGCTATTTCAAAACCAGTTTTTTTCCCAAATCTGGCCATTCTGCCCTATGTGCTTTTTCGGGTGTCATTGAAGCTGGCCAATGCAATTTACCCCCATCAAACCATATATTTTTGAAAACTAGACAACTCAAGGTATTTCAGATGCTGGTATCAGTATCAAATTATTGGTTTAAATTAGAAACCCCTTCGGTATGTGAAACGCTTGTACTGTCAAGATATTTGACAGCAAGATACAACGTTAATTTTAGCACTTTTCATAATAATAAACTTTATTTATTTTATTCTTTTTGGACTTTTTTTTACATTTTGCTGCAACTGGATGGCTCCTCTGATGTATAATTATTTTTAAATGTTACCACTTTTATTTAATTTTGTTTCCATATTTTTTTTTATTTTTTGTTGTTTTTTAAATATTTTACTAATCACAACCAGCAAGTGAAGCCAGAGACCCTATAACAAACTTTTCCAACTCTATTTTCTTTAAAGGACGCGCCACGCAGTGGCGTTCCGTTGTTGCTGAATGGCTCGCTATCGAGGCATTTCAGCGACACCATTGAAGTTTAAACTCTTTTAAAACGGGTGTCCGCCGCCGTAGATCACTTTCTATGCTTGCTTAATGAAATGACGTGCCAGCAAGTTTCGTCAAGGATTGCCCTCATTTGTGGTGATTTGTTCGAACCAGTCAATTTTAATTTAAAAAACCCAAGTTCCTACATATCCAAATTAACTAAGATAATCTACAGTATTTAGACTTTTTTTTAGCATTGTAGCAACAGTCATCTGTTATTGCTGCAGACAGAAGTGAATCACTTCCTTATAAACAGTCAGTTCTGCCGTTTATATGACTTTACCTTACAGTGAATTATTTTTCAATTTTACATTGGAACAGAGATGAGGGATGAGAAACATGAACATTGAACATGAGAAAACACATAACGAACATTAAAATCACTTTCAAAAGCAGGGGCGCAAATACATGTAAAAGAAAAAGCTAAATAAATAATAGTGTAGTATATTTAACCCTTAAAAATTAGCAATGGAATGTTTCTTTATCCATTCTCAAAAATCTTGGATCACACGAGTTCAGTTTTTAGCTGTTTTATGTAATTTTTAACACTTACCTCCTGAAGAAGCTGGGTAATCCCAGGGAAACTCCTAGAAGAAATTGTACTTCTTGAAGAAAAGCATTTAACCATTTGTTGGCTGCTATTCTGTGCAAATGTCTCTTCACAGTGTACAGTGATATTTTGCCGTTGGAGATTTTTATTCTTATCTATTCGAGAATCATGGAATTAGAGAACTGTTTTGATGAACTTGTTTGATCCAGGATTTTTGTAAGTGAATAAAAAAACATTCCATTGCTCACTTTCAAGGGATAAATATACTACACTATTATTGTTTATTTAGTTTTTTCCTTTATATGTATTTTGCCCCTGCTGTAAGTGATTTGCAACGAAAGTATTGAAGTCGTAAGGGAGCAGCATCTACGGTTTAAAGGGTTAAGTTGTTGCTTTGTGCATCACTTGGTGTGCGCTGTTACAGCTTGTTGGTTACTTTTTCTACAATGAACATTTAACCCTTCATGACCAGGGGTATTTCAATCCTAGCAAGCAAAACTTTTTGCCAGTTTTACTATGTCATAATTCACCTTTTTATGTTAAAATCATATCCATACAATTTATGTATGGTGCACTTAACTCATTTTACTTAGTACCAAAGAAATTACCTGTTGCTATGAGCTGTCATCTTGCTGTTGCATCATATCTGGGAAAATGTGTGTCTCGCTTTCACCCCTTCACCCTTTCGCTGGGTACTAACTCCTAGGTATATTTACAAAATACATTTATTTTATGCTAGCATGTTTTACTTTACCCTAAGCGGTCATTTTTTAGATTTAATTGTATTAAGTTAGCAGACTAGTTAGTGGGGAATTTGTTAGATGGGTAGCGTTTCAAAAGTAAAAATATATATATAAAAAAATGTTAAATCACACAGTGATATAGGTGTCATGAGTTATTCAACAAAAATAAAGCCAAAATGGAGAAGCCATGTGTGAACAACTAAGTACACCCTCACTGCTTCCATGGGAATTATGATGCTAAGTAGCAGACAGGTAATGCTAATGAAATGCCCTTGAGTAATTGATCATCAGCAAGTGTAACCACTTCTATAAAAGTCAAAGTTTGTTGGTATGGAGCATTCAGGTGTGTGATAACACAATGCCAAGGAGGAAAGACATCAGCAATGATCTCAGAAAAGCAATTGTTGCTGTCCATCAATTTAGGAAGAGTTATAAAGTAATTTCCAAACAATTTAAGGTCCATAATTCCACAGCGAGAAAGATTATTCAAAAGTGGAAAACATTCAAGACATTCAAAACAGTCCAATCCTCCCAGGAATGGACGTCTCAGCAAATTCACCCCAAGGTCAGACCGTGCAATGTTCAGAGGCCTCGGCATGTTAAATATTAAAGTTCATGAAAATACAATTAGAAAAAGACTGAACAAGTATGGGTTTTTTGAAAGGGTTGCCAAGAGAAAGCCTCTTCTCTCTAAAAAGAACATGACAGCACAGTTTAGGTTTGCAAAGTTGCATCAGAACAATTCACAAGACCTAGAACAATGTGCTTTTGACAGAGAGACCAGTGGAGCTGTTTGGCCCTAATGCACAGTGCCATGTAGGGCCAGACTGGCCCACCGGGATACCGGGAAATTTCCCAGTGGGCGGCTGGCCAGCAGACCAACATTCGAAACAGTCCCTTTATGTCACTCTGCCTCCAGAAATGCCTTTTAACCCCCTAAATGCCACTCTGCCTCTAGAAATGCATATAGGGGTTACAAAATTCTCAATCATAGCTTTTCTTAAATATGAAAAAATAGTTTACATGAATTAATAAAGAAATAAAAGCTTCTTACAAGAATATCGTGAAGAATATTGTGATCACTGTTTTGTTCCACTGAATAAAATGGAACTTTTTCATCTAAAATGTTTGCAATAGCAAATGTTTTGATTCCATTATGTCTAATGTATTTTATTTATTAGGGCCTTTTAACACATTTGCTTTCTGGCATTTTAATACAAATAATGTGATAAAAAGAACATGGCAAATAGCGTGACTTGGTTATGTATACCGGGTGCGTGTGGGTATAAGAGCTCGACCGCGAGATAAACTATATGGGGTTCGTCTCCAAATGTATCTAAGACTGCTTTTCATTCCCAGTCCGGCCCTGGCGCCATGTTTGTGCTGATATGCTGCATTTGATTTTCACCAATCACCTCATACCAACTGTCAAGCATGTGGTGGAGGGATGATGATTTGGGCCTGTTTTGCAGCCACAGGACCTTGAAACCTGCAGTTATTGAGTTGACCATGTTAAATATAGTATAGTAGTTTGAAAAAAGACTTCAATCCATCAAGTTCAACCTTCCACACATACCTAGTTCTAAAGTTATGCCGCAACAGGGCATTTCATAGAGGCAATCAGATTACTCCCTGGATCAACTTTCTAATACGACTGTCCTTTTAGCAGTTGTAGCCCCTTATGTTATGCTTAACCAGAAAAGCATTCAGACCTTTCTTAAAAATGTCCACAGCGTTAGATAACACAACATCTTATTGTTCTTACTGTGAGGAACCCTTTCCTATGCTGAAATCTTCTTTCCTCAAGTCTCAACTGATGACCCGGTGTCTTTTGTAGAGACCTCTTGGTGAATAGATCACTAGAGAGCTGTTTATTTATACTGACCTTGTATGTCTTTGTACAATGTGATCAGATCCCCTCTTAGATGTCTCTTTTCAAGTGAAAACAAGTTCAGTTTTTCTAGTCTTTCATCCTAAGTAAAATTCTCCATTCCTCTAATTAAGGACCCCACTTACCACAGTTGTCCAAGCTTCAGAATTTACCATTAACAATAACTCTTTGCACCCTGTCATTAAGCCAATTTCTAATTGAAAGACATTTTTCTCCAAGACCTTTTTGTCCTAGCTTATACAATAACAACTGGTGTGGAACAGTGTTAAATGCTTTTGCAAAATCTAAATAGACAATATCTACAGCAACCCCCTAATCTATACATTTACTCACATCATACAATGCAATTAAATTGGGCCATGAACTCCTCTCTATACCAAAGTATTCAAATGTGTGGCCATCTGTCTGATAGCCGAAATTGGGTCACTCAACAGAACAATGATCCCAAGCACACCATCTATAATAGAATGACTGAAAAAGAAAAGTATCAAGGTGTTGGAATGGCTCAGTCACAGTCCAGACCTGAACCTGATTGAAATGCTGTGACGGGACCTTAAGAGAGCTGTGCATAAACAAATGCCCGCAAGCCCCAATGAACTGAAGCAACATTGTAAAGAAGAGTAGACCAAAACTCCTACACAACTAAGCTATTAAATCAGAAGGTTTACTTTTTTTTCACATGGCTTCTCCATTTTGGCTTTACTTTCACACCACTGTATTTTGGTATTTTTCACCATTTATAGTAGATATATAATTTATATACCTGTATAACTGTGAATAGAATATTATACATTATATAATATTATATATTATATATGTATGTATTATATATATATATATTATATATATATACACAAAAGCCCTACTCATTTTGTGTGAGAAATTAGAGAATTATCAGTTAAAGAAAAACATAGCAAAAGCAATAACATTTCTCTGTATAGTGTAAAAAATATATTTTTGATAATGCTAGAGATTCTTTGATGGTCTGTAGAATTACGTTACAACATCAGATCTGTTAACAGTAGGATTCCTACAGATTCTTCACTGAAAGGTTAAAATAAAAAAATGGTAGTTTCTATTAAAGGCCACAACTAAGCCTTTGGCTGAGGCAGTTATAAAACGAAATAGCTTAAAAAACATTAATGCTGTTCCACCTACTCTCTATAAATTAAAAATTGGAATGCTGCATTAAACATCTCATTCCTAGTACTGTTGAATATCCAAACTAAATTAAAAAATTATTTAATCATGTGAAATGTTGCCTTTCTCTTAACTTTGCAGGGTATGCTCAATTATCATGTGACAAAGAAGCAGTCACTGACAGGTTGTTTCCATAGAAACTAGAAGAGTTTCTTTAAATATTCTGTTTTTCATATAAAAAGACTAAAATGTCAGATCGGATACACAGATTTTATTTGTGTAGCTACCACAACATTTGTTTTACCTAAATGACACAGCACCTTTAAATAAAATAACTCAAGCAGTAGATGTAGACTTTATTCCTTATATCCTGACACCAAACCATCACGGAAGTTTCCCCGACCCTGTATGAAGTACCCCATGGGTTGCATGTACATGAGTTGAGAATCCAAGGACTAGATGAGAACAGATTGACCGCAGCTGGAATTCAATAGTACTTCTAGTAAATGGGGTGGGGGGATGCTAGAGGCTACAACAAACGTTACAACAGTGTGCATATTGACAATGCAAGCTGGGGGTCCTTAATTTGGTGCCTAGAACCCTTTGGCATTTTAATATGACCTTTTAATCTTCGATGAGGTCATTCTTTCACTTTAGTTAATTACTAGTTTCCTTTGTATAATTGCATATACTGCGAATACATTATGATGCATTGTGTTTTAATAATACAGAACATACCACATCTTTAATAATAACTGCATTTAAAAATCAAAGTATTGTCTCTATAAACCTGCAGAAGAAAGTTGTAGTGCTGACGTTGTTGAATCACAATTTACACCTTAAAATAACAATAGATACATAATTAGAAAATGAAAAAGCAAATATTAGACCAGTAAGACAGGTCACATGCATTTGCATGTTTCTGCTCTGCTGGCAGATGTTATAAAACTGCAAGATGACATTGAGCTAATTGTGTAGAAATGCCCAGAGGAGATACAGTTATTATACACTGACCTCAGAGAAAGTGAACAAGACACTAAGTGTTGAGGGGGGGGGTGGGTGTTGGAAAAGAACGTGGTGTAAAAGCGAACGCTGAGAACAAATGGTGAGACAAAATCAGATGAAAAAAAACGGGACAATGGGATTGATTTGAACACACGAAGGAGGGTAGGTCATGGTTGGGGGTGCAATGAGCAAGGTTACAGGGGCAGTGGAACATGTGGAGAGGGTGTGGTTATATCTCTGGGTACCACTTTATAAACATATGCAGTTTCCATGGAAACCAGATCTGTCTCCACAGCAACAGAAAGAAGCAGAAACATAAAAGATTGGAATACATGGGTGGTAAGGAAATGTGACACATACATACCTAGAATGTCATACAACCTATTGAGACACCCTATAACACAAATTAATTCTAAAAACAAACACATTTTGATGTGAACAGGAAAAAAAGATCAACACAGAAAAACCCCTAAAATGGTTGGGGGAGGGTGACTGTGACACAATAGACTTAGGAGAGAGATTAGTGGGCTGCAATGTAAAAAAACAGAAGGAAGACGTGACACTGACATATAGAAGCAAATTATCCAGCGTAGAGAGTCCTGACTGATACAGAGAAATACCGAAACACCTTGTGAAAGGGACTGTATGTTACATGTTGAACAAACCGAGAGACCCATATACATTCATACATACATTCATACATACATACATGCATGCATAAACTAAAAAAATAAAATGGATACTTTCAAAGTATGGCTACTCAAAGCAACAAAGACACACCTATAGCAGCTCATAGCACCTGCACAACCTTCCTTTGTCTACCTGCTAAATGCACATTTTTTCCCTTAAAGTCTCACACTGTTGTTGCACTAGAATACATCTTACACTCTAGACACACGCTATGTGTACCATGCATGAAATGACTTATTTATTTTATCCTTGGATGTCAGTGCATGTGTGATGCACACACATATATATATATATATATGAGATATAATACAAAATTTCCACATAGTGTACAAAATGTATGTATATAATAAAGTGAAAGTGGTAAAATATCACTAAATATGTACATGTATGATTAGAGGACTCAGGTGTGCATATTTTCACTTCGCTTGCAGAGTCACAGTTGATTTTTTGTGCTCTATTCACTCATTTCTGATATATGACACATTGTTTGCTTGTGTAACATAGGGTATAATTTTGGAAGCAACAATACTCACATTTGTATGTTTAATATAACCTGAGTACTAACACAGGTCACTGTACTAATCTAATCTAATTAGTATGCTCTAATTAAACATTAAAATCTTCTTGATCTTTTGGTCGATTTATTGCTAAATTTATCTTGCACTGTATATATATATATATATATATATATCTCCTTTTCTCACAGCTTCGTCTTACTGGTGTCTTCTTCCTCTGTATTGCTACGTTTAAAGTTAGATCTATTTCTCACCCACCCTGTTTTTATATAGCTGATTAAGTATTCATCATTATCGTATTTGGTCAGAATACAGCCTTTTTTTGATGTATCAACTTGAGTTCACTATCCCTCCCGCCACCCTTTTTGCCCCTTGATAAATTTTCTCTTATACGTTGCCCTTGCAGTTGTAACACTCACGTGCCAGATGATGAAAAAAATAAGAGATGCACAGAGGACGAGAGTCAGCATGTAACAGAACGCAGCAAAGGTGAACGCCATAGCTGGTGTTGAAATTGCAGGGAAAGAGACTGTTCTGCTCCTTTAGTGTGCCGAGATAGAGCCTTCTGTGGGAATGCGTGATGAAAGCTTTTCCTAAGAGTTGACTTTGCAAAGAGACAGCACAGATTAACTTGCTGGAAGAGTGTTGATGCTCAGCGGATGTTTAGTATATAGTGAGTCAGGTCAAAAAGGGCCAACAGCGAATGCTTTGAGACGTCAAAGAGAATACTCCAAATATGTAGTACGAGTTCCAATAATGTGCTATGTGCACAGAAGTAGATGAGGGAGCTGTAGGTTCTGAATGTGCTAACCTACAGCCTATAAAATTACAGTCTTTAAAAACTTTCTTTAATGAAAAAACTGAAAAGGGCAATGAGTGCTGGGGCACTGATCAATGAAAGAATATTTTGTCTACAGACAATTTTGTGGCCTAACTACACTAGCCGACATAAAACATCCCTTTTCTTCCAGGTGTGTTTCATTGCGTGAGCCTGTGTACACGGTCCACACTTTGAGGGTCAGTATGAGGCATTATATTAAATGTCTTTTTTTGCTATATCTTTCCTTTTTTTCTCCTTTGTATGTGCTTGTCCTTTTCAGTGGTGTCTTCCCTTTTTCGAACTAAAGCTCTTCTCGTTCTGTCACACGGTTCCCCCCAATAAGTCCCTTCCACGTCTTCTCTTATTCTTTATGCCTTTTCTCTTTGATTCTCTTCCTTCAGGTTTCAGTTGCCTCCCGTTTAGTGCGCACCCTTTTTACGCTCTTCAATAGGGAGCTCAGTGAAATCACAGATGACACCCACACATCTCAGCCGTTGCTCTGATCCCCAGTCCCTCTCTCTTCTGTTTGTGAATTATCTTCTTTACCATGTACTCCTCTTGCTTGCTATGATTCTCCCTCCCTCTCAAGTTCGTTCTCTCCCTCCCTCTTATCGTCACACCTCCTCCCTTATTCTCTAATTCCTGCTCCCCCTCTCATGCCCTATTCCTATTAAATGACAGATTTTTGTTACATTTATTCTGCCTCTTTGTATATCCTGTTATTATTTTTGATTATGGGATTACGTTTCCCCATTACTATTTTAGGTCTCTGCATGTATATATTATGTCATGATTAAAACACACTTATCTTCCAAACTCTTGTTTTATTTCTTTTTTTCTTGCTTGCTCTCTTCCCCTGTCTTATTTGGTCATTTTCATTATTCCTGCTTTTTTTTTTGCAAAGGCAGCCCCCATTGTTACACGGTTACCATAGTATCTTCAATACATGCATCTCCAGTACTGTGTATTACAGTCTAATCTGGTGTTAATTGCCATTGACTTGATTGAATGTGTCTAAATGTGGTATACTACAGGATGCAGGTAATTAGGAATGGGAACCTCTATAGATGAACAGTGACACCCAGAGAAAACTTTTAAGTACTACATCTTGAGAGTCACAGAGTATTGTAGAAGATTACCTTATTTTAATGTCCATTTTAGGACATCATAAATTATAAGAGTCAGAAAGAAAAGCCACACAATATCTGAAACTCACTTGTGATTCTGATAATTTACCCAAATGTTTGATCAGCCATAACTCAATTTCAGTGTCAGTAGTAAAAATCACATTTCACTTCAAATAGAATGTGACTACATCCCACAAATCAGAGTAACTTCTCATTCTTCAAGGACACTTGAATCTGATTTGGAAGTCATGTTTTGTTTTTTTCAAAATGTGTCTTTTGCACAGAAATGTTTATATTGCAATAGATGTACAGTCATGTGAAAAAGTACACCCACTTTGAATTCTATGGTTTTACAGATCAGGACATAATAATAAACATAGAAGCATAGAAAGTGATGGCAGATAAGAACCATTTGGTCCCATCCAGTCTGCCAAACCTCTGAATACTTTCCTTAGTCCCTGGCCTTATCCTATATTTAGCTTAGCCTTATCCCAGGCGCTGGAAGGCTGTTCAATGCATCCACTATCCTTTCAGTAAAGTAATATTTCCTGATGTGACTTTTAAACCTTTGCCCCTCTAGCTAAAGGCTATGTGCTCTTGTTGTAGTAGTATTTCTCCTTCTAAATAAACTATCTTCCTTTATCACATTGACACTGTATAAGTATTTAAATGTTTCTATCATATCTTTCAACAAGGCTATATATCAGGGGCATCCAACGTCCCGCCTGCGGGTCAAATGCTGCCAGCCAGACTTCAAGGTGCGGCCCGTGTGACTGGTCCATGATTGTCACGTCAGAGAAAAGCAGGAAAAAAAAAGAAAATCGAAAATGCAAGTATTTAAATAAAAAAAAAAGGTTGGGGGTTCGAGGAAAGTGGACCTATATTTAAAGGGACAGGGAATTCCCTTGGGACATCATTAAAACTTAAATAATACAAACGGGGGACGGCTGGGTGTGGTGGCATAAATGCACAAAGGGGAGCAATGGCTGGGGCATTAATACACAAAGGGGCAAAAATATAAAGGGGGTTATCCTGTCCTGGTGTGTGCGTTTGTGTGGCAGTGCCTGTCCTGGTGTGTGTTTGGGTGTTGGTGTGGCAGTGATCCTGTCCTGGTGTGTGTGTGTGTTTGGGTGTCAGTGTGGCAGAGCCTGTCCTGTGTGTGTGTGTTTGGGTGTCGGTGTGGCAGAGCCTTTCCTGGTGTGTGTTTGGGTGTTGGTATGGTAGAGCCTTTCCTGGTGTGTATCAGTGTGGCAGAGCCTGTCCTGGTATGTGTGCTTTCAGTCATCAGTTTATTTTCTGTAGGAATAAATTGAACTATTTAATTTTACTTATCCTGACCTGAGGTCTCACCAGAGTTCTGTACAATGGCATGAGCACTTCCCTCTTTCTACTACTAATACTTCTCCCTATACAACCAAGCATTCCTCAAGCATTTCCTGCTTCTCTATTACATTGTCTACCTTTCTCTGAAATAATCACCCTTAAATCCCTTTCCTTACATGTGTAGATTAGGATAATATTTTAAGGATGAAGTATCTTTAAAAATGACAAGATTCTTGTCTAGCAGACAAGATTCTAGCTAGACAAGAATCTTGCCATTTTTAAGGATGTAATTCATCCTGTCCAGGAATGTTACTATGTTTCATTTCTAAATGATACCTGCCTTCGGTTCTTGAGCTAGAATCACACAATGCTTCTGACCTATGAATGATTAACATGCGATCTTTTGTTTTTTTGACAGTGGGCTCTGACTTCTGACACTTTCTTTCAATGCTGAAATGCTGCCCTGTGTTCAATGAAGAAGTTCACTTGCACTGCAGGGCATCTCATTTCCACTATTGATCTGCAATTTTAAGTTCCTACATGAATGTGGAGAGCACCCCTGCCCCCATTAACCCCCTTTATGCCACAATTGTGTCAGAACTGTGCATCTGCATCGTTCTTGACACAACTGCAGTTGACTCTGGTCCCCATGAGTTTTTGGGACCCTGAATCACGGCCCTTTTGGAGCGCAAGCAGTGAACATTGAAATTGTAAAAAAAAAAAAAAGTGCTTCCCTGTCAAGTGCTGTCAGCTAGGCTTTGCAGCAGTTCAAAAATGATCAGAAACATGCTGGTAAGAATTATAGACTAATACAAGTGGTCAAATCATTATTTTAGCTACTGGATGACACCACCCCCTCCTCTCAGTGACAGCTGACAGAGAAAGAGGTCCCTTTCAATGTTCGTGATGTTGCACCTGCAAATGCATGGGTGGATTCAAGCAGCTAACTACAGAGGAGGAAGGCAGCTGCAGCAGTTTGGAAGAGTGCAAAGTACATGTAAAATGTATATTGTTCAGGAATATGACAACCTGTATACCCTTTATTACCTACCTATTTATGGTAGCATTGAAGTGAAATATAAAAACTTTCTTTAAACAGTTTTAAGGGATAGGGTGTATAGCTGATCTCCCATACCTTGGCAGGGAAATCTCCCTGCAGATGCTAAATAGTGCCCAACCAGCTTATAAATAAGACGTCAGGATAGATAAATGCTGGCTTGTTGGGTACATGCACATACACCAAACATCAAGGAGTTGAAAATATGGGGGCAAAGACCACCTCCCAAGACGTTTATGGTCAGACAGAGACCCTAGTGAGACCCGGAAGTGATTTCTGCCACTCAATACAGAGGTCTGTGCCTAACTAGGAAAGTGCAATGTATTGGGGCAATCGTTCCTAAATTCCCTTACTGATGGAAGGTTGTTCCATTTATCTTAAACCATCTCAGTAAAATAAATTGTCTGTTAGCCTGTCTTTGCTCATGATGTACCAGCTCCTAAGAAGGCACAGCCTTGCATCCATTCAAGATACGTAGTTTAACTGCTAGGGGATAGCGGTTGCCCTTTTCAAGACGTTGAGTGCCCATCTGTACATTTACCGACTGCATTCCCGAATCTAAACAAATCTGAATATGGGGCCTGACATCACACGCCAATCCAAAATACTATTTGAATTTAACACAAATTGTGGTGGAGGTTAAAGCAGAGACCTACATGTGAGAACCAACAGTGAGTGGCGATCTGAAACAGGCCTCCCTCTGAGCAAGGCATGCGGCAAGTTTGTTTTTGTTTTTCTAAATCATTCTTATGGTGCAGCACAACATTATTTTTTTTTAAAATGTACCAACATAAATAAAGGGGATAGACAGTGCAGAGTGATATGACTGAAGCAGCTTATATTTCTATTATTGTTTCTATTTGAAAAGCACACACACACCATAAGTTAGGGAGGGGTAAATGTGATAGAAAATCCCTCCACTTAGGTGGTAACAGAGGCATTAATAAACACTCAACCACATCCACCAGGCAACCCAGAAGACCTGCTTTCACCACAGGAATCTGACAGCGGTGTCTGCATCTCTGTTCCAGACTTTGTTTAAAAGATGTCTAACACAGCAGACATAAGCTCTACGGGATTTAGATGCAAATGTGATGATTAGATGCAAATTAGATGTATAATGTGGATTTAGATGCAAAAAGAGGTGTTTGTTGTTAAACTGATTTGAAATACCTACATAGAATCCCTTGCACTAGGATTTCTGTGGGAAAAAAACAGTAGAGGGGTTTTCATTAACTTTCTTGTCCCCACATAACATATTTTGAGTGTGACCCATGTACCAACCCAGGCCTCAAGCAAGTCAATAACCAACATCATGCTGAGGATTCCACTTAAGGACCAAACAGCTGTCCATCATAGTAAGCCTGAGGACCCAGTTCACAACCACCAGACCTGCATAAGTTTGGGTTAGGGGAGATGTTCTGCTCTAATGCTGGCCTAATGTATTGTGGTATTAACAGCCTGGTGTGGAAAGCTGACCCATTCCCAGTTTGTTCTGGGGTCAGACAAGGCTGCCCTCTTTCACCTCTTCTTTTTGTCTGTTGCAAAGAGCTGTTTATAGATTGCACCAGACTGAATCCTGAGATAAGAGGAATCACTACTCCAGCAGGAACAAACAGTTCAGAAATAAAGACCTTGCTCTACAAAGATGTCACCTTATTCTGTGTAGATCGACAGTCCAGATGTGTGAGAACTTTGTCAAAGCTTCAGGTACAAAGGGAAAATGCAGGAAATCAGAAACCATGCTCTTCGTGCATTGGGACCCGTCTTCCGACCTGCTACCCTTCACCATCGCTACAGACTTCATCAAGGTCCTAGGGGTCTGGTTCAGTGGACATGGTAAGGCCCTGAAAAGCTGGGGAGATGGACTAAACAAAGAGAAACAGAAAATTGGACTATGGAGCCTCAGAAACCTTGCCATCAATTCTTCTAGATTCTTCCTGTGCTGCAGTATACGGCCCCTTGGCCACAATCAGTGGAGCCAGTTTTCGTCTTCATCCGGGTTCTAAAATTGGCACACAGTGATGTACCAGAACCCTTCCAAGGGTGGCAAAGGAGTGCCTAATATACCAACCTTGCTGAGAGTTACCCCTCTGGAGGAGCTTGGAAAGAGACAAGTGGGTGAGCTCCATCCCTTAAAAATGCCACGCATAGTGGATTTTGCCTGGTTTGTGATGGCACACCAACTGGAGGGAGTCCCCAATGCCACAGCAGAGATATTGGCTCCCCCTAAGGACATTCATGAATGCTAGGGGGCTGTGCAGGTTCAGACACTGCCCACAGTGCATCGTAGCAGAAGAGACCTTGCTACAGTTGTTCTAGCAGTGTCCTTTTTAACAGGCTTTGCTGAGAAGCTTGGAAAACAAACTCAAAGAACTAATGGAGCGGAAGTTTCTTTTCTACCATTTGGTTTTGCATGGATTCTGTCTAAGAACTCAGATGGAGGGTGCCATTGAAGCATGGTGCCTAATATGTTGTATTAAGGATGTTTTATGGTTTGCCAGAAACTGCATGATCATGGTTATGGAACAGGCCACTTTTCGAAACCGTCGCAGGTTGATCCTCTACTTGCTCAATGACTAATCCATCATTGAGAGTGTCGAGAAGGAGGATTATTCACCAGTCCTCACTCTCCTGATCAAGTGTTAAGCCACTATTTCTGTGCCCTTAGAAGTGTTAAATGTACGATGTGATTACTAATGCTTCTCTGTATTTCCCACAGCTTTCTGGTTTAGGTAAACTGTTGGTTTTTGACAGTATACAAATGACATCACTGTATGTACTTGTTTAAGCTTCTGATGTCCGTGTTCTGCACTGCATCGCAGTCTATCTTGTAATCTATGTAATGTATGTTCAGTTGTTGAATAAACCCAATCGAACAGCTGTCCATGAGAGCACCTCTGTCCCAGGCTTTGTTTAAAGGCTGCCTAGTACAGCATACATTTGCTCTAAGGGGCCCATGTATAAAGTGAATATAGAGGCAAAAAGCTGATCATTGTTGGCTGTATTTACTTACCCAGAATCCCTTGCAGTAGTGGTAGCACTAAAAGATTTCTGGCTTACCTGGTCGATGTGGATGAGTGTTTAATAATGCCTCTGCTACCCCCTATTTTAAAAGAAAAAATATATTTTTAAAATATATTTTTTTAAATTCTATTTGTGGGTATTTGCCACAGTCTGCCTGGGATCTGCCTTCCTGGCTACTGCCAGGTTAAGCCCTCTTGGTGAAGAGCAGGCTGTGAAAGAACCCTCAAGTATTGCAGGTATCTACAATCTAGGCCAGATTAAGGAGTGTCAGGCCCTGAAGCAATTATACAAGAAGGGCTCCTCTTATAATATGGGTAACTACTAGACTTGCCCACCGGCCAAGTGTTGGTGTTTGTGAAAAAAATGTATTAATATAAAACTGCAGCTACCAAAATCTCAAGCATTCGTCTAATTGACTTAAGTAATTCACCATTTGAGTTGTTCCACCCAGAATGTCCACAATGTTGCAGACCTTTGTATCATCTGCAAAAAGGCATATGATACCATTAAGACCTTATATTATATTATTGATACTGAGGTACCCCACTAGTTACAAGTCCTTCCTCTGAATAGACAACCTTCTGCATCATATCACTCAACCATTGGCTTATCCATTCAACTATTATGGCATCGATAGCCATAGACTGCAATTTATAAGTCTTCTATGAGGAACAGTGTCAAATGCCTTACTAAAAATTAGATAGGCCAAGGAGGAGCCGTTGGTATAGCCTATTATTTTAGTTACCTAGTCAAAAAAATAAATTAAGTTACTTTGACAAGAACTTCCTGTAGTAAGCCTGTGCTCTTTATAATAATGCAAACCATTTACTTCCAGAGGTTTAACAATCTCATCCTATAGCATAGTTTCCATTAATTTGCCAACTACTGATGTAAGGCTTACTGGGCTATAGTTGGCCTTTTTTGTGCAGTAGAACTTTGGTTGCCAATTTCCAGTCTTCTGGGACTACTCCTGCAATTAGTGACTGGTTAAATAGATCTACCAGTGGTTTTGCTAGGTTAACCTTAAGCTATTTTAATAATTTTGGGTTTATCCCATTAGGTCCCATTGATTTGTCTGTTTTTACTTTGGAGAGTTCAAGTAGAACTTCATCCTCTGTAAACACAGTCAGCTCTTTATTCTCATTTACATAATTCCCTTCATTTGTCTTTAGGATAATTATTCCTGGTTTATGCTTTCTTCTCTCACTTATATTTCTAAAAATGTTTCACCCTGTTTTGTTAACCAGGCTATTTTCACATCAGTGTGTACATCCAATAATGCATTTTGCCTCCCTAAGCTTACCTTTCTATTTGCTCCTATCTTCCTCCAATGAGTCTGTTTATATTTCTTAAAGGCTTGCTTCATCTCATTCAATATGTTTGTCACATTTGTGGAGTACCACAGTTTCATCCTTTTCTGCTTGCTAACAAGTTTAATGCAATGTTCAGCTGCCTTTAGCAGGACATCTCTTAAATAGCTCCATCTTTCATGGACTCCATCTAAAGATGTCCAGACCAGTCTCTACAGTTTTGGAAAATCCATGTTTCTAAAATAAAAAAACCTTGGTTGTATCGTGGTAAACTGTCTCCTTATATTAAACCACACTGATTTTTGATCACTGGAACCAAAACACTCTCATACAGGGAAATCCCAAATAAAGTCTTCATTTGTAAATCCTAAATCCAGCACAGCTTGTTTTCTTGTTGGCTCCTCTATCAACTGCTTTAGACACAGTCCCTGTGAGGAATTTAGGATATCTCTACTCCTAACTGGCTGACTCAGCTGTTTGGTTTTTCCAGTATACATCAGAGAGATTAAATTCTCCCATAATGATAACTAACGTCAATGAAAGTTAGGTTATTTCTTCAAGTAGTAGATTGGCAAGATCCTCTGCTTTTCCACGGGGTCTATATAGCATATCACACCAATGTGAACAACTGCTTTGTTACAAAATTCTGAAGTTACCCAAATGGTTTCTAGGTTCTCATTATCACTTAATTTTTACATAAAGGGCACCCCTCCCTTTCTGCCATCTCTAACCTTTCTATAAAACTTATATCCTGGTATGGAAACCTCCCAGTCATTTTGCTCATTGTACCAGGTCTCTGTAACCATAACTAACCTAAATCCATATTATCACTTGTCACTAATGCAGTCACTAAGTCACTTGTCACTAAGTGCAGGTATCTTATTCCTTAAACTACGGGCATTTGTACACAATACAGCTAAGCTATTTTCAACCTATGCGTCACATGTTGTGGTTTAGCCTATTCTATATCTAAACTGGAGCAATGGAAACGTTCTCTGGAGTGATGATTTACGCTTCAATATCTGTTGAACAATCTGATGGATGACTATGGGTTTTCCAGATGCCAGGAGAACACTGCTAAACAGAATGCATAGGTTTGCTGCACCAGCTTGGGGAAGGTAATTTACTGTTCCAACATGACTGTGCCCCAGTCCACAAAGCCATGTTTTGACCTTAACCTCACTGAACACCACTTGCAAGTCGGGCTCTCATTAAACATTAGTGCCTGACCTCAAATGCTTTCTTGGTTGAAATGGCAAAAATTCCCTGTCCACTCCAAAATCTTGTGGAAAGCTATATTAACGCCCATGGTTTTAGAATGGGATGTCCAAAATGTTCTTGAGAAGCTGGTGTTGCTCTGTGTCCTTCTACCACATGGCTAAAGCATAACATCTCAGGCCTTTTTGATGAAATTGCATGTGTTGGAAGTGTGACGAAGGGCAAAGCAGGCCACAGAAGTGGGCAGGATTGGCCCTAAATGTGGGCAGGATGGGAGATGTGGCCACCCATCTTACCCAATCAGCCATCAGCCGCATTTTTCTACTTCCGTCTTCCCAGGGCTGTCAGAGAAGATCAGCGGACCTCTTCGACCAGCCCGTGCCCCTTTTCTCTGCCCAGAAGTGGAGCGGTGCCTTAAAATTTAGACTGTCCCATGAAAATTGTTACCATATGCTTCATAGGCACCAAAAAACAACCCACATTATTGATAACAGTGCAGGTAAGTATGCCACATTATATACAATGTGCTATTGCTAGTATGTATATATTATACTATACCATGCATGGTTCCAATATGGCAGACCACGTGCATGTGAGATCACCCAGACTGTATTATGTTAAATAGCACAGAGGATTACAGGTGTTTCTGCAGCCCATCAAGCAGAATGTTTGTAGTCGTATTGCAATGCTGGGTAGACCCATATATTTCGTAATCAACTGACTAGCGCATGTGAAAAGGTATCCCCCACAAAGCGGCAACTTGTCAGCTGCACTTTAAAATAGCTAGTTTCTCGCCACGAGAAGACTTACAACCTTCCGCTTCCCAAAATGCATTACTTACTACAGCTACCCCGAAGGTGTATCGTATTCCCGCCCTCCTACAGCAGAGACCTAAACAACAGAAACATAATGCAGATTTAATCTCAATTATTTCGATGACAGCATTTACAGCGAAAGTAGTTCCGCCATTCTAAATTAATTCTGGTCTCCAAAAATTACGAGGTATCAGTGTTCTTTTTTCTCTTTGCCACGTAAACATATTGTTAAAAATATCGTTTGCGTACGACTCTAGTGTTTAGAACACAACTGTGCTCTCTGTAGTTACGTTGAGCGTATGACGCACATGCTTCGCGACTTGCAGCGCACAGGCTTTTCGGCAACTAAAAGAAATGGCGGACGCTGCAGACGGTAAGCGAAGAAACTTTATCATTTAGTGCCATTTATTGGGTTATATGTTTAATCTGGATAACTACTTTAACATACTTGGCATACAGTATTGTCAGCAGTAGCCTTTTTTTAAGCTTGCTTTGACGAAAGTGGGCCAAACTGAGACATAAGTGTGGTTGTGTATTGCTAGGCTTGTATTATTTGTAGCGATGGTTGTAAAAAAAAACACACACATTGTATTTTCAATAGTTTTTTTCGATTGTATTTCACAAAGATCTGTTTACAACGAGTTTGTGTGGAAATTTGGTTCTATGACTTTTGTTGAGATTTTTTTTTTTCGTGCTGTGGGCAATATTAAATACATTTCCCTATGGGTGCAGCAGCCATTGTGTGGTCTTTGCAGTTTATTTTCAAAATCTGTTTACAGAGTCTGTTACACTTCACTATTATTGTGAATCAACCCTAGAAATTGCTTTTGAGCAACTGTCCTTGATTTAACTATGCGAGCAGGCGAAGCCAACTTCGCAATGCATATTGGTGCTGGAGACTTGAAATAATGAGGTCTGCGCATTCATAAATGATTGAAATAACATTTCCTCTCAGCCTCATAAAGGTTAATTGCCTATGTCTACTCGTGAGCCACTAACATAGGGAATACACGGTTACTTAAATGAAACATACTACACATTTCTCTGCTTGTGCCCATAATGCAAATTGGTGACGTTTCTTCTAATGCCTCCAACTTACTCCTTTTACCTCCTGGTCCCTGATCTGCATACTTTGCGCTCCAGCTTTCATACTAATGCATGTGATAGCTGAGAGGCCCCTTTAAATCTACATTACATTTATTTATAAAGCGCCGGCCGATTCCGCAGCGCTGTTATATTCATAGAACATTTTATAAACACGTAACACATACAATAACAAACTGGTGCAAAGGAGAGGAGGGCCCTGCTCTTGCGAGCTTTCAATCTAGTCGGTGGTTGAAGGGAGTGAGACAATAGGAGAGGACAGCTTGGGTGAGGATGAGTTGATCTGCTTCTGATGTGTTGAAGCCGTTTGTTCCGATGGCTGTGATTAGGATGATGGCTGGGAGTAATGGGAAGGAATGTTGTACGCTTCCCTGAACAGGTGGGTTTTCAGAGAGGTTTTGAAAGTCGCGTACGAGGCAGAAAGTCTGACTGAACGGGGAAGGGGATTCCACAGGAGGGGAGCAGCACGGGGCAAATCCTGAATACGGGAGTGGGAAGAGGTAACAACGGTAGAAGAAAGCAGCAGGTCGTGACAGGAACGAAGAGGGCAGGTAGGGATGTATTTGGAAAGGAGGGTAGAGATGTAAGGGGGTGCTGAGTTGTTGAGGGCTCTATAGGTCAGGGTTAGAAGTTTAAATTTGATTCTGAAGGGTATGGGGCAGAGAAAGATTAATCTAGCTGCAGTGTTGAGGATAGATTGAAGCGGTGAAAGGCGAGAGAGGGGGAAACTGGTTAGTAGGGAGTTGGATGGATAGTGGTAATAGAGATGTCAGGAAAAGTGGACATAGCAGATAGCGGGATTACCATGAGTTCAGTCTTAGAGATGTTGAGCTTTAGGTAACGGGACGCCATCCATGATGCAATTCCTGATAGACAGTCAGTGAGGTAAGTTAGAAGAGAGGGGGAAAGGTCAGGAGCAGAAATATAGAGTAGGGTGTCATCTGCATATAGGTGGTACTGGAAACCAAAAGAAATACGTTTTCCGAGTGAAGAAGTGTAGATGGAGAATAGCAGAGGCCCAAGAACTGAGCCTTGAGGAACACCAGTAGATAGCGGTAAGGGAGAGGAGCAAGTTCCAGTAAATGAGACACTAAAAGTACGGTTAGAAAGAAAGGGATTTAAGCCATGAAAGAGCCATGTCACGGATGCCATGAGCATGGAGGGTTTGTAGGAGAAGAGTGGTCGACTGTGTCGAAGGCGGCTGAGAGGTCCATGAGAGGTCTTACATGGTGTCATCTTTGGAAATGCACGAGTGTCTGTAGAATCCCCCATATGTGCTGTTTTACGTGGCTCCCAGCTCTCTCTGGTTAGGGAATTTGTCCGAAAGCATCTCTTGGAACGTTATATATTTGCTTCCTCCCAGACCCTGCCTGGATCATTTACTGAGCAAATACTGGCACTAACATGTGCAGAAATCACTGCTTTAAAGCAGTGGCGATAAAGATCGGATAAGACAAGAGATACAAAGTACTCTTGTAGCTTCTCTGTAATTGTCAAGGCAAACTGTGATGGCATAGTCCGTTTATGTTTTTGTGTAAATGGGGGGAAAACACACTGTACAATCTGAATAAAAATAGCTAACAAGGCACAAGTAAAAAAATTCTTCTTGAATAATGTATTCTACGTGGGCAGCGTTTGCCCTACGCAATGATAGTGGAGCGAGGGAGTTGAAACTGTAACTCCTATAGATTCTCCATCCCTCTGTCCTGAGTTCTTCAACCCAAGCAACGTGAGAAGATACGTAGCAGTATCGTGATTCATATCTGAGTTGCTGCAAACATATTGTTAATGCTAGTATCTGTTTTGCAGGAACCATGGAAGACATTATGGACCGACCCCCAACCCAGGTACCACTTAAACTACCTGTGTGACTCTCAAGCCACAGATACCAGTGTGTTCAGGTTCTTCTGGGAACAACAGTACCAATTCAGCAATATTGGCCATCTAGTTTGGTGTTAATGTTTTAAGGGGTAAAATGGTTATGTTTATGGTATCAGTGGCAGGCTTTACTATGTTAAACATTGCAATAAGATGACCTGTGTTGTAGCACATTTGTTGATCAGTATCGTAAATGTCTTTGAGGATCTAGCCTAGATCAATAATATACTTATGCTCAGAAATGTTGCCCATTTATTTTCTCTCCCACTTGCATACATCCATCTTGGATCATTCCTTCCATCTTTGTCATCCTCTTTCTTTAAAGGTCCATGAAGACAGTGATCTCTCTACATCTGCTAGACTTGCGCAGGTAAAACTATAAACCTAGACAGAAAGCATTTATGGAAAACAAACGTCTTTCTAAGTATTGGTATTGTGTTCCGTACTATTTCAAGTAAATTTTCATCCTTTTCAACATT
The DNA here is from genome assembly GCA_009364415.1 of Spea multiplicata. NCBI lineage: Eukaryota > Metazoa > Chordata > Amphibia > Anura > Pelobatidae > Spea > Spea multiplicata. The sequence goes on along the minus strand of VKOC01046613.1, from coordinate 124,902 downwards.
TACATTTATTTCCCTATTCAGATGGCTGGAATGCCTATCTCAGCCCCTCCCCCTCCGCCGTCCCTTGGACTTGGTTTCCCTTTGAGCTTGGCCTCTCGCACAAATCCCGACTCTGAAGCCAGTAAACCGCAACAAGGGCCACCATTATCTCTGCAAACTGATGGACATCCAAAGGTGAAATATCTTAACTTTTAGTTTCTGCAGTGTAAGATATCTGTTAGTGTCCTTAACCATTTACCCTCATTCATTCTTTACTCTTTCCCTACGTTTCAGACACCTCTTTCGGATCAAGAAAGCTCTTCCCAGCGGCCCTTACTTCTGCCTCGAGGTAGTGTTTTAAATGTCCCTCATGTCAAACATTGTTATGCTGCATTTTAACATTGTTATGCTGCATTCTAACATTGTGTGTTTCTTCTCCATTCAGGTAACCTTCCTATTGCTTCCTCTATTCCCCCACTGCTGCCCACCATCACCAGGCCCCGTGCTACCGCCCAAGCCTCTAATGATGATTCAAGAGAAGTGAGTTCTTCCACGCCTCTCTTTTGTTTGGGTTTTTATGCGTTTGTTTTCTTCTTTGTTGCACAACTTATTTTATTTTTGATTTACCCCATTCTCAGATGGAAGATTCTTCCATTGGCCCAAAGATTCCACAGGTCCTTGAGAAGATTCTGCAACTGAAGGAAATAAGACAAGAAGAGATGGTGCCAGTGACCACAGGTAGTTAAGGAGTGTCCCTTACTGCGTTACTTGATATTTTTTTTGTTATGCTAGCTTTGATCAGTCTGTCTCGCAGTAATTGTATTCTAAAGAACATGCCTGCATCTACACAGACTTTACAAATATCTACAAAAAGGCAGCGAGTTTAAGGTGGCACTTGGGACACCCTAGTGGGTTATATGAACAATGTAGCCTCAAAGGCTACTTGAGGGTAAACAGTACTAAAGGCAATTTTAAGATGCACATGAGACATATTAAAGATGATGCTGTCTAAAACAACTCATCTTAATACTGCATGTGAAACCAGGTTGCAAAAAAATCCTAAAACTTGTGTAAAATCCCGACCCAATATACTGGCCTAATAAGTTACTGGCAATGGATGAGATGTTTCAAAATGCTCTTCCTAAAAAATAGAACATGCCACTCCTTGTCTCACTACAGATTCTGGGCAAGTGAAATATTTGCCCTCTAGAGCAGAGCTTCCCCAACTTATTTGGCTTAATGCCCCCTTTTTTCAGAAATCAAAATTACTATGTGTCTCTGAGAATCTACCTGGATCATTCCAGCTAAACCCCCCTCGAGGGGGAGGAATCCACCACGTTGGGAAGCACGGGGTTAATATAAAAACTTGCACTTGTGTGTTTATTTGGAAAATAAAGTAATCACTACAATGTTATCTGTTACACGACTTTTACGAATGTTTTTCTCAAAATTCCACCGCCACCTTATTTTTATTGCACTCACGGCCATTACAGCACCCCTGGATTTATCCCACTTTGGGTTGCACTGCTCTAGAATAATTAAACTTGTCGAGAAACACATGACAAGCTATATCTATCTTTAATAAATTGCAGCTGACACATGTGACTGTCCCTCTGTAATTTCTTTATATAATTACTTATCTGTTACCGAGTTTTATTCTTCGCTCCAGCTAGAGATCTTGCTCCGCTCAATGACTGATTAAATCTTTACAACCAATACAGCTTTCTTTTCCTTTTTAACGCTATTTCTCTGTCTCTGTCAGAAGAGGAAGACGATTCTGATGCTCGTCAGGTTTACACGGCATCAGAGACAGAAGAGGAGAACACTGCCCCAACCAAAAAAGAGGTGAGTATACGCCTTGCAAATGCATTGTAATGTGTAAAGTATAGAATGGCAGAACAAGATTTAATAAAAAGTGAAAAATAGAATATATTTATGCACAGCAGAGATGGACTTGCATAGATATAATAGTGGAGTTTAATTATAAACAATGATTTGTTGCTGTTAATAGTTTATAAAAGACAAATCATGTGCTGCCCACTGCAATTTGGCAATGTATACATTTTTGAGACTGGGTAACACGTACTGCCTTTCCTCACTTTTACTTTTGCAGTCTGTCTTACTATTCTGTGCCCCTTTATATTGCATTGCACTTTTCTAATACCTGTAGAGGCTGACAAAGTAATAGGAATATGCTACAACAGCGTTAACCTTAATGTAGAAATAGCCCAAATTAAATTACGGTCGTTACACTTCTTAGATTTAGCTATGCTCCTGCACATATACTCATGTACAATGTGAAGTGTATTAAGGTGGGCTGATACAAGTAATTCTTCAAATGCACAATTTTGCAACAGAAAAACCGCAGACGGAGGAATCGTAAGAAACGAACGAAAAAAAGAACACCAGTTCCGCAGCCTGTGACTACAGAAGAGCTGAATGAGGCGGCAGAGGCTGATCCTGCCGCAGGAAAAGTTGAGATAGATTATGTGACAGAGGAACCAGACATCTATGATCCCAACTTTATCTTCTTCAAGAGGATATTTCAGGCTTTTAAGGTACATCACATAGTGGTCTCTACTACTGCCAAACATCACTCTGAATAGGTTTTTTGGTTTTTGTTTTATATATATGTTGTAATCCATTTCTCCCTGGTGCATATGTACATTTTATACATCAGGACCATGGCAAATAATTCAGAATGCCTCTCGTGCTTTAGTAGTTATTTAAAGGTGCTGTTTGACATGCATGCTTAATTTATTTGCCCTAATTAAACATTACGAACATTTTTAATACTATCCAAATTCTCCGAAGTAAGCAAACAATTTACATTGCGGTTACTGACTTCTTTGATATACGGAACTGGTCACTGACAGTATAGATGTCTGCAAAATCCACATGCACTGCCATAATCCCATTGTCAAAAGTGAGCGTCTGCTAGCATTTTATGGTAGGCAGCCAGTCCAGCACATTGGAACACTGGAGGAAGTGGACATTGGAAGATACGTTTCCTTTAATCTCCAAGATTGTTAAAATTTTAATTAAAGCGTCTAGTTTACCAGCTACCTAAGTATTAAGAATAGAATATTAAAATGATCTGCTAAGCATGATAACTTTTTTAGTCAGGACCTGTTATGTGCATTTGGGAGAAGCACAGATCAAACACCTAAATGCGCCCCAAGTTCTAGCCTTAAGATGACAAAGTGTCTAGTGCCTCTGACTAAAATTTCCTATATAGAGAGGTTTTGTTCAGATGGGCAAGTATGTGTGGCCTTGTTTTTAGATTGTGGTGTTAAGACAAGATTGGATGATTTGAATTCTCATATTTTCAGCTGACAGATGATGTAAAGAAAGAGAAGGAGAAGGAGCCAGAGAAGGTCGAGAAGGTTGAACCAGCTGCTCCCAGAAAACGTTTTGAAGAGGAACAGATGGACAGTGACAGCGACAGCGATGGAGAGGTTAGGTTCTGCCCACCTACCCTGTCTAATTATTGGCTTTTGTTCTTGTGCCAAACTTTTCAATACAAATCTTTTATTTTAACTAGGAAAAAAAACTGGATGCCCCTAAACTGTCTAAGAAGAAAATGAGGCGAATGAACAGGTTTACAGTGGCTGAACTTAAACAGGTAAAGAGGGAGGGTCTTCTTGAGATTGTTGTAGGATGTAACATATATCAGGAAAAGTTTCAAATAGGATGAAACTTCTCACACTGGTCTAGGTAGTAAAGATAGATTACAAATTTAGTTTGGGCTTGCCGTATTAACACGCCACTAAGAGTGGGTTTGTTTTATGGCCGTCTTGACGAGAAAATGTCCTTTAACGATTCTTCCTCTCCTGTCTTCTAGTTGGTTTCTCGTCCAGATGTAGTAGAAATGCATGATGTCACTGCACAAGACCCAAAACTCCTTGTCCACCTGAAGGGAACACGGAATTCCGTCCCTGTTCCTCGTCATTGGTGCTTTAAACGAAAATACTTACAGGGTAAGCGTGGTATTGAAAAACCACCCTTCCAGCTTCCTGAATTCATCAAGAGAACAGGCATTCAAGAAATGAGGGAGGCACTTCAGGAAAAGGTGAGTGCATTGCAGAGGGACACGTTTACATGGATTCAAAATAAACGGGGGCAAAATGTGAGGGTGTGTTTTGCTATAAATTAACCACCATTTTAATCTCCATTAATGCAGGAGGAGCAAAAGACCATGAAGTCCAAAATGAGAGAGAAAGTGCGACCGAAGATGGGGAAAATTGACATTGATTATCAAAAACTTCATGATGCGTTCTTCAAGTGGCAAAGTAAACCAAAGCTGACCATCCACGGTGACTTGTACTATGAGGTATCAGAAGAAACAAAATACACCCAATCTTTTTATCAGTTGGCCTGTTCACACAAATCACAGGGCCGGTGAAAGGAAAGCACCAAATCCGTTCTTTTTTGTAGATTTGTATTGTCAGGCTGGAGAAATCCACCTCGAAAAGCCATATATATAGTAGTGATATGCAAAAGTTTTGGGTAAGAATGATTTAGAAAATAGTTTAATAGTTAATAGTTTATTTTTATCATTTAACAAAATGCAAAGTGAGTGAACAGATGAAAAATCTAAAATCAAATCAATATTTGGTGTGACCACAGTTTGCCTTCAAAACAGCATCAGTTCTTTTAGGTACACTTGCGTAAAGTAAGGGTTTTTTTAGGCATAAAGTTAGGCGTATAACAGTTATACAAAACAGGTGCTAATTATAATCGGTTTAATATGTAGGTTGAAACAGAAACTGTTGTGTATAACAGAGACTGAGGAGCAGCCAAGCTCGCTAAACAAGGTGTGCTTTCTGAAGACAGTTTAATGTCAATCGGCATACACCATGCCAAGACTTTGAGCACAGCAATAAGATGCAAGGTCTCGTCCCAGGCAGAAGTTACAAAGCAGAAGGCTTTCCAGATGTCATGTTCAAACTCTTTTGAAGAAGCACAAATAAACCGCTAATGTTGACCATAGATGCAGCGGCCAAGGAAAACTTAGTTTAGGAGATGAAAGACGCATCATGCTTACTTCTCTTTTACAATCAGAAGATGTCCAGCAGTGCAATCAGTTTGGCATTTGCAGAAACCAGCGGGACTCTCTTATTTAACATAACTCTGATGTTTTAACCAAGGCCAAGCAACTCAATTATTCACAAAAACACAAATTCAAGAATGAGTCTTTGCGGGCAACAGTGAAGCATGTTGGGAGGATCCTTGCGTGTTTGGGGCAGAGAATTTGTATTCTGCAAATGGATTTGGGGACTATTGGTCTCAATCCTGAGATGTGCAGGCAGATACATATCTATCATTCATTACCATCAGGGAGGCATCTGGTTGGCCCCAAATGTATTCTGCAGCATGACAATGACCCCAGACATACAACCAATGTCCTAAAAGAATTAAGGATCTTTAGCGTAAAGAATAAGGAGTCCTGGAAGTGGTGATTTGGCCCCCACAGAGCTTTGATCTCAACACATTTGATCTTTCCCAAGGATGGAAAATTAGAGATCTAGATATAGTTATTTTTGCCGATAGGTCATATAGTGAAGCTTCAACGTCATTTGTCACTTTGCCTGTGATGTGGCTATCGTGTAAGCTATGATTATATATCTTGGAAAGTCAGTGTGCAAAGAATTGATTTATTAGTACCGTTGATGGATTATTTATCTTTTTCTCCTTCGAATCTAAACATTGGTGTCCACACATAATGCTACCAAACTTAACAGATGGGAGGCACAATAAACCGGTTCTTATTCTGTGCTATCGCTGTTGGCAGTTTGGGATCTGTATCGGTCAAATTTTTTTATCTTTTTGATATCTATTTGTTAACCTTTGTCCATCCTTTTTTTTTCCCCCACTCAGGGTAAAGAGTTTGAGACTCGTCTGAAAGAGAAGAAGCCAGGAGACCTTTCAGATGAATTGCGAATCACTCTGGGGATGCCTGTTGGATTAGTGAGTGTTAAATTTGAATAGACAATTAATGAGTGGAAAATGCGACATACGCGACACCAAAAAGCTGCCATCCTAAGAGGATATTCTGTGTTTGCCTACACAAACACAGAGGTGCAGATCAACTTTTAAAAAGTTAAATACCGTCATGGTTATTAAACTATTTTTTTGGCGATTGTAGACATGGTTTCACTTTGGATTCCTCAAATGACAAAACTGCGTCCCTTTTTAAATCTCTAGCTTGAAAGTTTCTCTTCAGAAAATTATTATAAAAATACTTAACACAAACATCTTGCAAGTTTGTTAATGGTGGGGATATAAATTGAATAGAACGTAAGATTGTCATGTTGTTGGTTCTAAAATGTTATGGCAGCTGGCATTTTATCATTATTCAACTTTTTCCTGTCATTAGAATTCACATAAAGTTCCACCACCTTGGCTCATTGCAATGCAGAGGTATGGACCACCACCTTCTTATCCGAACCTAAAAATTCCCGGACTAAATTCTCCAATCCCAGAGGTAAGGCTTTTACACGTTTCACTACTTCTCTTCCTAATTTACTTCCCATTCTCTGATACGGTCGCCCCCTACATTCATTTCCTGCCCTAATATTATAATTACTACTATTAATCATAGTATAATCATATTATTGTATTAATGTTACTAATATTGATAGTAGTCTTGCTGTTATTCTTGCAACTCCTACATATAGCATTTCTAGATTTAGTCCTAACATTTTTTTCTTCCCAGGGTTGTTCCTTTGGATATCATGCCGGTGGGTGGGGAAAACCCCCAGTAGATGAAATGGGAAAACCTCTCTATGGAGATGTCTTTGGGACCAATGCTTCAGACTTCCAGGTAGGAAAAGCCTTTCTTGCTTCTCCAGGCATGTCTATAAGTGTTCAGATGTGTCTGAAATGCAAACAAAATTTGTAGTACAAATTATGTGTGTGGTTTGGCTCAGAATGTTGACCACAGAATAGGTACCACTGCAAAGGTGTTGAGCATCATACCCGGGTACCAAATGCTCCACATTATGCTTTGCTTTTTTTAACCTTTATTCTCATCAATTCATTTTATGTAGTGTATTTTGTTAAATGTTTGGACATCTTTACACCCATTATGGCTGTTTTGCAATGTGCTTAGTGAAAGAGGCAATTTTCTTTTTTTTTTTGTTGACTGTTTCCCCAATGGCTGCTGTCATTGGGATTAATTTAAAGTGGGAGCTTGCGGGTTGAGTCATCAGACCCCCCGAACAAATGTGTAATTCTGAGAGTGTACGGGGTGGAGTGGGGCAGCTTTTCGGAAGATACATTACCTACCTATTGCAGGATGTGTGTAGCATTACTTACAAATTTTTGGATTTTCAGAGTAAGAATGAAGAAGAAGATATAGATAGGACACCTTGGGGAGAGTTGGAACTGTCTGACGATGAATCGTCCTCTGAAGAGGAAGAAGAAGAGAGTGATGAGGAAAAACCAGATGAGACTGGATTTATTACACCTGCTGATAGGTGAGATGAGATGGGCTCATATATTAAAGCATATATGGGGTGCAGTATCTACAATATTAGAGAAAACTGACCATTGCCTGTTGTGGTGAAGCCAACAAACTCTGTTTTGCTTTTCTCCAAAACAGTGGTTTAATTACCCCGGGAGGATTTTCATCTGTCCCTGCTGGCATGGAAACCCCAGAGCTGATTGAATTGAGGAAAAAGAAGATTGAAGAGGCTATGGATGGGTAAGGATCGTTTTAAACTTCCACTATACTATACTTTTGTGTATCAGTATATCGCTCTTCAAATTCATCTTGGTTCTGCGGCGATAGATAACTATGGGTACACTTGTGGACCGGGTCTTTAAATGTACTATTCTTTATATATTAGCAACATCATTCTTGGTGTTGTGTAACCCCAAACATTTCAAATTTTTTGAAAGGGACAATTATAGTGCTTCATACAGCACCACTCGCATACATATTATAGTGCTTTGTAAATACCGCAATCTGAATTTTTTCACAAAGGTAGACTTGAGCATTCATAGACTTGTTAATGTCCAAAACTCAGTGTCTTCTCTATGAAAAATATAATCTTTTTTGTAAAAGTAGCTCTCGCATTATTTTTCTGTACTTATGTCTTCTGCTTATACACCTCATGTCAAACACTTATGAAATCCCTCTTTTTATAGAACGGAGACTCCTCAACTTTTTACAGTACTTCCAGAGAAGAGGACTGCTACTGTTGGTGGTGCCATGATGGGCTCCACACATATCTATGATATTAACACGGTAAGGGGAGTCACAAATTAGTTTAAAAACTAAGCACAACAGTTTATTGGTCAATTGAACCTTTTTCCCCTCTTTGATGCTACTTTTGTTTCAACTAGAAGAAGCTTGTTTGTTAACGTGTATAATAATCCTCCTTTCAGGCCATGTCCCGTAGAGGGCCATCCACGGAGCCACAAGGAGTAGAAGTAGCCTTGGCGCCTGAAGAACTGGAAATGGATCCATCCGCCATGACTCAGAAGTACGAGGAAAGAGTGAGGGAAGCACAGGAACAAGTGCAGAAAGAAGACTTCAGTGACATGGTGGCTGAGCATGCGGCTAAACAGAAGGTATGCATGCATAATTATATAAATAACTCAAATTGTTCTAATACAGAAAAAATGTGGTTTGAAAATGGTATTACGATGTGAAAAGAAAAATGAACATGAATAAGCACTGGGACTACACCCGGCAGTGCTGCCTGGAAGCAGGGATCATACTTGGTGTATGGGGGGGAAGCTCCCATTGAAATGAAAAATGGCAGCCAGCTGAATTTAATGTTTAACAAGCCTATATGCGATTGGCTGCCACTTCCCCTCTTAATTTTAATAGGAGGTGCTTCCATTGACTTTAATAGGCGTAAGTACAGAGCATGTGCACAAAGTAATTGGACAGAATTCTTGTTTTCTAATTGTAGTAGCAAAGGAGTGTATGCATCAGTTTGCATGCATACACAATGGACTTAAATATACATTAAAATAAGACCGTTTTGGACCCCACAGTGTTCTTTTAAATAGATAAAGGTTTCAGAGAGGCTGCCACAGTTTGTTCCAATTATTCCTGAAAAAAGATCTGCGCAACCCAGTCCCTTTAAAATTAACACATCAGTGGTGTTCAGCTCTTAGTAAATTGTCACATTGTTCAAGAATTATTAGTATGATGTATAGTCTAACTTATCTTCTCAATACTTGCAGCAAAAGAAGAGGAAAGGTCAGCCACAGGACTCACGGGCAGGCGGCAAGAAATATAAGGAGTTCAAATTTTGAATGTTCTTACCCCTTTATCAACCACCTTCCCTTCTCACCCATTCTTTTATTTTTAATAAAACCTGTTAAACTGTTGCTGTTTTGCTATTTAATTGTACTTTGCAATGTTTTTTGAACAATCTTTTTATTAAACAATCATACATACTCATTCATACACCCTCCTCCACCACCTTACCTGAACTGCAGATCTCTGTGCTGCTCGCAGTTGGGGGGATCTACCTGAGCAAAGCGTGCCTCCTGGACAGATCTGGGCTTTGGCTTTACTCAGAGTCTAATAATAATAATCTAGGTTTATGTCAGGTGTTTAGGCCTTTCACATTCACAGAAATGAATGTAATGTCAGTCATCCTTTATTGTGTTAGAGTGTGGAAACAAATATGGTATTTATTAAAAAAGAGGGAAGTCTCTATAGTGCATACCTAGATACCAGAACAGAGAAAGGACAAGATAGCAAATGTACAGTAAACAATGTAGGGTATGTGTGGTTATCAAATACAGAATTATTGTGGTGGCTTTGAAGCTCCTTTGTTTACTGAAGGGTCAAAGGTAATACATTAGCGAGCAGCATTATGCCTTTATACTTTTCTGTCAGGACTTATAATAATTTCTTTGACATCATACAAATGGACTCATCATAGGAAATATATGACCCTTTGGTTTTAAGTGGACTTCCAATGCCGAAATGCACTCCCAAGATTTCCACAAAAACTCTCATTCATTCACTTATTTCCTGTCTGCAACACACTTCTGGTTGGCGTTCCACTCTCTACAGTCTGTCCTAAATGCTGCTGCTAGGCTTATCTTCCTTGCACGCCGCTATATATATATATATATATATATATATTCGTGTGTGTGTGTGCTATGTGTCACTTTTATTGTTCTTTCTTGTCTTTTTATTATTCCAGCATAGCGCTAGCACTTCAGGAATTTGGGAATTTTGTAGATATGCCAACACTGCATACTTGCTACCCTTGAACCAGTTACATAGAAACATGGAAATTGACGACAGAGCCATTTGGCCCATCTAGTCTGCCCATTTCGACTGATGAATAGACTCAGACCTTAATTTGGTCTTAGATTCAGAATAGCTTTATGGCCATTCCATTTTTTTCTTTTTTACAAATTCAATACTTATGGTTTTTAGTACCCTAAATCATCTTTGTGCCATTATTTCCCATAGGTTGGCTTAATGAAGATTCCCATTTTCTGTGTTAGAGATACCCACACAAATTAGTCATCTTTTTATCAGGACATCCCCTTATAATAGGAATATCCCATATAAACATTTTTGAATCTTTTAGAAGGCCAGATCTATTGCTTATCCTATAGCAGATTCTTTATCAGCCTAAGAGGTTAGGAATAGTGAAGGTTTTTTTATTTATTATATTTTTACTTGTTAGGGCACTGGGATGCCGGGGCAAATACCATGGGTGGAATTACTGTACCGAGAAGAGGCTTCCAAACACATTGGGTTGTTGTTTGGCAGTGACGTATGAAGTATGTATGTGAAAAAAAACATTTTACTACCACAAACTGTAAAAGGCAGGTGGTAGAAAACAGTAAAAAGCTTTAAAATACCAACATTTGAAGTATCCCGAGTTGTCTAGTTTTCAAAAATATATGGTTTGATGAGGTAAATTGATTGGCTTCAAAGATATCCTAAATAGGACAAGGGCGCAGGATGATCAGATATCAAAATGCCAAGTTGAAAAACTGTAATATATACAGCGCTAACGGATATGATGGTGCTATAGGAAGAAAACAATAATGATGTCCCAAAAGTGGCCTTTTGCCCCAAAGCCACCTGACAAACCTATGCTTGGGTGGTATATCTATACTCGGGAGATGCAGCTGAACACATATTGGGGTGTTTGTCAGTGACATATACCAGAATGTGTATGTATGTGAAAACACAAAGGCTGGTGGTAGAGTTAGTGTATGAAAACAGTTACCAGCATTTGAATACCTCAAGGTGTCCAGTTTTCAAGAATATATATAGTATGATGGGGTGAACGGATGTCCCAAATAGGAAAAGGGGCAGAATCATCACAAAAGGGTTTTAAATAGCAATACTTTACTTATTGCCCCTAAACCTTGTGAAACACATAAAAACTGTTTAGCAGATTTTAGATTTTTTCATTGGCTTTAGTAGTTATGTAAATTATTTTTCAAATAAAAGTCAGTCTTTGTAAAGTAAAATTTTTATTGTCATTTTATAATAAATTAAATGATATAATCAAAATAATCTATCTTAAGAAAGCTCTACTTGTCCTAAAGGAAAAAAAAACAATGTATAATTTGTGTAGGTACAGTGGCAACATAAACACCACAAAAAAGGAAAAACAACCATTGTCACGAAGGGGTTAAGGGTGTATCCCACACCCCTCCTAGCCTTTCGCTTCATTTAACCATTTTTGGGCTAATAGAAAAGTATGCGGTTTAGTCTTGGGAGTAATAATTGCCGCTTTCAATGTATAGTTGCTATATCTCGTCAATATGGTAGAATTACATTATAAGGAAGCAACTAAACGTCTCCGGAAGCTCCTTACTACGCGTTTCCATCTTCGTTGCCGATTTCTCTACGTCACATTTCTTTTTGCACTTTCCGAACGAAGTACGGTATATAAAAGAGGCACGTACAGCAATCGTTTACAAACGACCGGAACTAACTTGCATTGATTGGACGGTTGCTATGTAGTGACGTAAGCATATTACACCCCACCCCCAAGAACGCGAGAAAAGGGACGGATACGTATGTACTCTTCCGGCAATGATTGGACAAATCTGCTGCTAATCAGCATCCAGCTACCACTTACGTCGGGGAAGGAAGCCTCGCCCATAAACACCAAGAGGTCGTGCCGATTGGAAAGGAGAAAGAACGGCGCTTCCTCTTACCAACAGTGCTTTCTCTGATTGGCCTAATTGCTTCGTGTCACGAGTGGATTTTTTGAGACTATGATTGGCTAATTGCGTAGTCCCCTGTATTCGTCTCAGCATGTCCGAGCGCTCTGTCGTTGCGGGGCCATTGGGGGCCACAGCTACTCCTCCAACTGGAGGCCCCACCCCTTGCGGTGATGCGCTGATTCCTGGCCCCACCCCCGCTGCTGGAGGGCCCGTTCGCATGAACTTATACGCGACATGGGAGACAGACCGAGGAAGTGCGGCCTGCGTACCGAGGTGTGACGTAAGCACGTATTGATGTCATCAACACCTCTGTTTTTTTATGGCGGGAATGCAATAGGCAGACTCCTGGTTGTTTGAGAAACAAATGACTAGTGTGTTATTAAACAATTATGCTTACAGTTCATGAACCTTTTAAGGATCTCCATATTGGATTTTATGTATTAAGGGTGACACATTTATTTAGTACTGTATTTATTTTTTTTAACGAGCATTACTATTTTAAATAACTTTGAACATATGCTATGCACTATTTGGGAATATTGGTTATTTTCAGTTTTGTTTATTCCATATTACATTTGAAGTACCACTCCGGCCAATAGACCCTTTTCATGCTAATGCATGGAGGGATTCATCAGCTCCTTGTGTAGCAGAAAATGCGCTTGGTACCCACCAGTGCCCATGTGTGGTATACTGACTGCCAGTCAGGTCCAGGGTTAGCTTGGGCAAGAGTTCCATTGGGGATCTAATAAGACCCGCACATGTATGCTTAGAAAGTGCTCTCATTGATTTCTCTGGAAGGACTTTCCTGACGAAACCTGGGCAGTGAAGGGTCTCGGAACTTATCGCATGTATATTGATGTACTTTAAGATACATTCTTTGTTGATGGGGCATTATAGTGTCCGTTTAAGCCAGAGTGCGTTATTTGGGTTAGATCAAAAGGTGGGCAACATCAAATGAACTCGGGAGCAAACACAGGCGGTTTAGAAATTCCACCTCTTTAAACATTAATTTATTTTATTACTAATACAAAGATTATACTAAGTAAAATACATTTTATTTTTCTTCTAAGGCTTCATGGAGCGCATTTACACTACATTCTTCCTCGATATTTTTATTATAAGCCAGAACGGGCAACTGCCGTTGATCCCTGTTGGTTTCTTTAGATAAATTTCCGGTTGTCAAGGTGACCACATCAACCACTACTTTTTTAGAGCTCTTCGTCACTTCGAAGGTTACAGGCTAGGATCTGTGACGTGCCACCCAGGGGTTTATGGGATAAATACCTGTATTTGGTTTTCTTTAGGTAGTTTATGCGTGGTCACTCCGTGTTTTGCCAAGTGTATAATAATAATATATTTATTAAAAAGTTAGATGCTCGCCAATGCGTGGCTTTTCTTTATTCAGTGAATAATAACATATTTGCAGAATGTAAGTCACACTTTTTTTCCCCAGGCTTTTTTCTCTCACTCTGAGAAAACTCATTATGTTCAAAGATCTGGATAAAGATTTATCATCCGTTGTGATTGCAGTCAAGCTTCAGGTAACTTGTGCTGTATCATACAGACATTTATTGTTTTTTTTTTTTTTTTTTTCTGGATTTTCTGTGTTGTAACATATCCAAATGTATATAATTATTACCTTTTTGTGATTGTCAGGGATCTAAGAGAATTCTACGGTCTAATGAGATCTCTCTTCCAGCAAGTGGCGTTTCAGAGACTGAACTACAGCTGACATTTTCTCTGCAGGTGACTAACCAAGATGTACCTTCTTTACTTTGAGAAATCCTGTTATTTACTTGTCCAATTGCCCCTCTCACATTTTTTTTTTATTCATGTGTATTTTAAATCTTTCTCATTCTTAGTACCCCCACTTCTTAAAACGTGATGCTAACCGCCTGCAGATCATGTTGCAAAGACGAAAAAGATACAAGAACCGAACTATACTGGGATATAAGAGCCTGGCAGTGGGAGTTATAAATATGGCAGAGGTAAAATAAAGAATGGCAATGCAGGCGAGGTGGGGAAATCAAACTAGTTACAATGAGTTTACAGAGACACATTTTGTTTTGATTTCTCCTTTTTTTCTTAAATTGCCTGTATTTCAGGTCCTGCAGTTTCCCAGTGAAAGTGGTCTTGTCTTATCTCTGCACAGCCATGTTAAGGATGTCTCTTTCCCAGTAGCTGAAATAAATATCCACTCGCTGTCCAGTCAGCCAATTGACCACGAGGGACCTAAAGCCAAACTGTCTGGTATTACAACTTTTATTTGTTATTAATAATATTATTATTAATCAAGTCTGTGCTACTATGGAACCCTACAATTCAAAGCGTAAAGTAATAATAATAATAAAGATACTTCCATATCAGCTGCTGTCAGTTACACACTGCAGCAGATGACCACTGATCCCAAGAGTGAGAGAGCGAGGGGTCTCCCAGGTCATAAGGTAAAAAAAAAAAGCAAAGCACACACTATTAATAAAAAAAAAAAAAAATCAGTATCAGTGCATGTACACAATGAATATACAAAATAAAATATGACTGTTGCAATCTGTTTGAAACATACCAAATCTTTCTTTTCTTCTTCAGATCGTTCCCCTGATATAGAAAATTATTCAGAAGACGAAGATGAAAGTTTCTCCTCTGAGCAGGAAGGAAGTGATGATCCTATACATGGACAGGTGACTTGCACATTTGAATTTCATTTATTTAGACATTGTGAGAGTTGTATGTGTCTAAGTGATCGTTTTCATAATAATAGGCTCTAATTTCTTTTACCAATATTGGACCACTATTGACTACCTGTTACATTGTGTGGATTTTCTCAAACTTAATTTAGCACAGCAGCAGCATTGGTCATTGGCCAGTAACATAATTCATATCATTACATTACTGTGCAAATGTGGGAAAATGCTGTAATGTAAGAATGCTTTCAAAATTAGACATATATCACTATAACAAACGCAAAGTGAGTGAACTGAAGAAAAATCTAAATCAAATCAATATTTGGCATCATCCTTTGCCTTCAAAACACCATCGATGCTTCTTGGTACGCTTGCCCACAGTTTTTAAAGGAACTAGGTAGGTATGTTGTTCCAAACATCTTGGGGAACTAACCACAGTTCTTCTGTGGATTTAGGTAGCCTCAGTTGCCCCTCTCCGTGTAATCCCAGACATGTTTGATGATGTTGAGGCGAGGGCTCTGTGGGGGGCCATTCGTTGTTCTTTATTCTGCTAAAGATAATTCTTAATGACAGTTGAATAAATGCAGCCCCAAACTTGGAAGAAATCTCCAGCATGTTGCACTGTTGCCTGCAAACATTCATTCTTGTATATTCATAAATAGTTGAATCACTTGGCCTTGTATTGATTGTATTTAGATTTTTCTTCTGTTCACTTTGTATTTTGTTAAATGATAAAAATAAATAAATAAACATATATTTTGCAGCATTTTTCAACACCTGCCTAAAACTTTTGCACAGTACTGGATAGATGAATGTCCAGTATCGAATAGATGCTTATTATGTATGCGAGGTGTATATGATGGTCAACTATAACAGCTAATCATAAGAACGGGCCATATGTATGACCAATCACTCAACTTGTGTATGTAATAATGTTTGCAGGACTTTTACTACGACGACGACGATGTTCGGAAGGTGAAGAAATCACGAAGGAAAATACCAGCATCATCAGTGATAACACGAGTAAGGCTTTCTAAGCACCTTGATATTTGACTACCTTTGTCTATGTATCAGTCTCTAAACATTATGCTAGTACCTGGTTGCCTGCAGCCCTTCTTTCGTGATCTCTCACTACATTATTCTTCTACAAGAACCATACAAAGCATTAGAAAACTAACGAAGTACACTGTGAATTCCAAATCAACAAGGATTTTATGTCATTGTGTTTACTGGCTTAAACCTGGTGTTTAGTTTTTGTAGTATGCAAATGTACAGCACAAGTCCACCGCTGCTTGTTTTATTACTTAAAATGTTGTGCTTAGTGGTAACATAGCTGGTTTTATTTTAAGGTGATTGGCTTAGTTTCAGGCACTTTGTTGGGTATAAAACACCTGAGTATAAACCCCAGTACTACTACATACACATTCTATAAATATTGGTTGTGGAGTAACTCTAGTTGTTATTTGCTGAGTTCTGTTTTTTGTTTGGGGTATCCAGTTGAGAAAATTGTAATCGTAAAGAATATGTTTGCATTCATTGAAAGCCTCAAAAATGTTTATTGATCCTGGAGATAGAACAAACATTTTGTGTTGGTTTACAAAAACAGCCACCCACTGTGTTTCTATTTTATACTATAGTTCCAACATATTTTAAAACATGCTGATTATTCTTTCTTTTCTTTCTGTTACACTATGCTTTCTATAGCAACCAAATATTAAACAGAAGTTTGTGGCCCTCTTGAAAAGATTCAAAGTCTCAGAAGAGGTAAGATGTGCATTGCATGTAGATATAGTCTTGAAATCTATGAGTTGTCCCAGCAGAGTCACTTCTTTTTAGTTTATACAATATTTTATTGGTCTGTATAGTGTTTCTCTGTGTAACACTGTACAGAGATGCTGTGTCTAACCCCGTGCTGTTGCTGGCCCCAAGGCGTGCTCCTGGGTTCAATCCTAAATCTTCCAGCAGTGTGAAAACGCGGTTACAATCTTGCAGCGGCTTGTGCACATGTATAGTTTATTCTAATTTTGTAAATTTCAATTACCACTTGCTGATTGGGATCAAGAAACCTTTCCCAGGTAAGTAACCAAGCAGTATTTATCATTGAATGCTATTGTGATCAATATTGTTTATTTTATTGATCCTGGAAAAAAATATATAATAATTTCTTTACACTTTCTTGTGTTTGTTTTACATTTTTTTAAAACCGTTCATATCGGTACTAGCTCTGCGCATCGTTCTCCTTTTTGGCCTCTTGGAGAAAACTGGTTATGTCTGGATCACCAAAAGCTGTGGTCCTTAACAAAACCTAAACAAAAAAATCTGATTCCTGATTTTACAGCATTTTTTTATATCTTTGTCTTTAAGGTTGGATTTGGTCTGGATCATGTGTCTCGGGATGAGATTCGTGAGGAAGATCTTGATGATTTATATGATAGCCTTGAGATGTTCAATCCCAGCGACAGCTGTCCTGAGTTAGAGGAGAGTGAGAGTGTCTTGAGCACCCCCAAACCTAAGCTCAGGTGAAACTGTTTAATTAGTAATCATGTTTTTTTTGTAATCTGTTTCTTTTCACTGCATTTTTATCTTGTTATCTATTATTCTACCTGCTTTATTGTGTCTTCAGACCATTCTTTGAGGGTGTTTCGCAGTCCAGTTCTCAGACAGAAATTGGAAGTTTGAACAGCAAAGGAAGCCAAGGAAGAGATATAAGCAGCCCGGTACAAAAAAGATCCTATTTTCCCATATGAGTGGGGCAGTAGAATGTTCATTGTATTAATTTTGGCAAAAGAGTATCTTGGGTGCCTTAGACTCCTTTTTGATATTGTTCCAAGATGGGGAGCTTCTATTCCTTTAACATATTTGTTTTAATTCGGTGAAGTCTATGTTCTAAACTATGTGAAGCCCCTTCATTTTTACAATTTGAGCACCAAAAAAAATTGGAATAGTTTCTGGAGTGAAAGACCTCCTATTTTCGGTTTTGCAGTACATTTATCATCTTTTGTGGATACATTGGAAGAGGGAGGAGGTAAAATAACAAGCATAATGTTAATTTTAACAAGTATTGTGTGTGTATATAGAAGTGGCATTTTCTTTTACAGGGGGATGTAACAGCTGAGGTGAAATCTTCCCGTCGAGAGGATTCAATGGACACTGAAATTCAGGTACATAGGGGACAGAAGTACAAGACATAAGCAGTGTTCCCTCTAAGCTGTGCGCTTATGCGCGCGCACATAGCATTTTTGGAGAGCGCACACGTCCGACAATTGTGCGCACAAGTTTTTCCCAATAAAAATAAAAATATATATATATTTTTTTATACTTATGCGGTGAGGATATTGTGCGCACAAAATTTTGGCTCTGGGAAAATGTTTGCACAAGAGAAATTTTCTGCGCACGCCACCTAAGAAAAATTAGATGAAACATTGGACATAAGTCATAAATCAGGATGGCACTTCTAAATTAATTCATAATAAATGGGGTATTTGAGTGGATGTGAATACTGCTTGTGTGAAGGTCTGACAGGATGCTTTCTGTATTACAGGATGCCTCTCTGGATATCTCACAGGATCTTGACACACTCTCCGAGCCTCTCCCTGACAAATCCAAATCCTTGAAGAGTCCAAAGTAAGGAATGATTCTGGTTTTTTTTATTTTTTTTTTGTTAGATCATTTGTTTTGATTCAGTGTTTGACCTTATTTTATATTTCTGTTCCAATGCCTTCATCGAATTCTACTATGATATAAAAAGTAAAATACAGTTGGACCAGTCACTAACAGCAAACAAACAGAGAAGTTACATTTACTACACAGAAAAACTGTTGTGTTGTGGAAAATCTCAACTTTTGTGCCATGGAGTCCTCTTAAAATTCATGGTACTAGACTTTCATAATAACAATAAGAGATTGTTTTGGTCTATAATAAAGGAATTGTACAAAATACATATGCACATTTGAGTTAAAACATTTAAAACCTAAAATACAACACTGTAAAGGAGCATGAATATACATTTAAAAACTTTTATAATGGCTTGAACTCTGGCCTTTCAACCTATGCAGTGTCACTCCTCAAAGCAGGCGCAGTATACCAACGAAGGAGAAACATTCCGGCAAAGGGCTTGGAGAAAGAGCACATAGTACAGACAATGAAAAAACACCCGATGTAGGACAGAGTGGGCAGGTAAGAAACAATAAATAGCAAACATTTGACCGATTGTTTAAAGGGGCACGCCAGCCTTCAAACGCACTTTAGCGCATTAAAAAAGCCGCATTCATGATTTCACTAGTAAATGTAATTGTGGCATTCTTTGCATGTGGGGGTCTTGCTATGTGTGAGAGGAGAGAAGACTGGCTAATTTTCTGGTATTCTGTCAGGTTCCTCGTAAGCTGCTACTTGAACAGTTAAATCAGAACCTTTCAGATCCGTCTCTGCCGGAAACCATCATCATTGTGCAGACGTCCGATTGGCAAGGACAGGTGAGGTTTTTGATTTTGCTTTAACTCTTACAGCTATGCAGGAGATAAATAACCTGTTAAATGAGCTCAGGCCACCATCTTCAAAGCTTCTATGTGGCAGTGCCCTTTACCGTGAACTGAGCAAGCACAGAAAGCAATCACTCAGATCACTTTTTTTGTAATGTAGTTAGGCTGCTAAAAATAATCCATGGAGGATGCGGCCATGTAACGTGAATCTAAAAAAAAATCTAAAAGGGACAGCATGCTGGGAAAAAGTCTGATCCTTGCTAAGATGTAATGTAATCGGTATCTATATACTATATATATTGTTTCTTTTGCACAAACATAATTTCTTTTGTGCTTAAACTGTGTTTTATTGTGTACTGCCAACTACATGGGCTGGGTGTGCGATCTACATACATATACAACCATACATACATATACAAAAACAAAAATACATTAATTAGCGTCTACTGCAGGGAAAAATGTGTCCTTTCTACAGCACCTATTTTTTTCTGTTTTATATTCAATTCTTTATTCCCGCTGCTGTTCTGTATACTGCTGTTCTATATGTCAGTTCTCACAGGTTGTAGATGGTTGTAGAAAGAACTACAGATTTGCAATTCCCAGTCATTCTAGAGTTGTATATTTACCCCCAACTTTATTTTGCAGTTTGTCTCAAGTCTTTTTCAACTGCAGCATAAACCTTGTGTGTGCATAACCTGCTCATCCGATGTACAGTGTGCGCTTACTGCAATACTTACCCATATACAGAGACAGTGAGTATATATATATATGTATATATGTCAGGAATAGTTGGCACAAAAACAGAGTGGAACATGTATTTGAATTTCATAAACAATAATAAAGTGAATTAAATGAAAATCATGCATGCAAATTGGCTACTACACACACAGGTACTCTAAACCAGAGGAACGTTTATTGCGTTTGGCAAGCTCCTTACTTAAAATGAAGTGAGACATGGGCAGCTTCTCAGTGTTGTGGGGGGACTCTGTCTGTCTCTCTCTTCTATTGTTCAAAGCCTGCACAGGAGAGTTTGGTTGTTGATTTTGTTTCGTCTCATTGAATTTCACAGTTTCAGCCCCTGTGATTGTGTTTTCTACCTCTATTACATTTTAGTTGTCATACAGCACCTGGACCTCCAAGACCATTGAAAGTTGTATGTGTTGGGGGTCATAGTTTCCTTAGTTTCCTGCTCAGTGCCTATGTTACAAACTTGGCTGGAAGAGCCTCTGATTGGCTTGGCTACTTAAGATTCTTATTGGTTCCACTGGGTAGGTGAAAATAAATTTAGACTTTATTAACAAAATATTGTGCATGATCTGGCTTTTTGTCTCACTAGACATGTCTTCTTGCAGGGTCTCATCCTGTGTGTAAATACCTATCTTCACTGGATCAACGCTATGCTTCTCTCTTCTTTGATATTTCATGGCGGGATTTGTTCAGCAAAACCGAGGCTCCTGCAACAGGTAAAGCTGTCGCTGACTGTAGGAGATAAAATAGATAAATTAGTATTACTAAAATATATTTGTAGTTTTTTCCCCTTTTATTGATAAGTGTAATAACATGGGATAGTGAAGCAATTAAAGAGTGTAGCAAGAATGTTGTTTAATAATAATCTCAAAAACATTTTGTGATCAAATTTTTCTCTTCCTTTAGAGCCCTCCTTTGATATTATTGGCCGAATAATGCAATATGTGGGTGGAGCCAATACATCCCTCCAGCTACCAATCGCAGAAGCCATGCTTACCTGCAAACATAAACTGTAAGGATCAAAAAATACTAACAAATATCCCATGCAGGCTCCTGTGTGTTTATCTGTAACAGCTTACTGTAAAAGACAGTAAGTGGGACCATATATAATAGTAAAACATAACTTTTAATCTCGCATAATAGAAAGTAAAAAAAATCATATTTACTATAGTAACAGGACAAAAATACAGAAACTGTAAAGGAGCCTTACTCCATTAGTCAACACTAAGGGCTGGGTAGAGTGGTTCTAAAATTCAGTAAAACAAATAGAAAGTTGGGATCAGAGGCATATAACATAGCTACATGATGAGAATTGCAGGGCCTAAGGCGTGATAAGTTGTCAGAAGGGTGCTGAAAGCTGGTGTAGCTAGAAAAGAATTTGCATTGATTAGGTCATTCTGTTAAACTGATAAGCATTGATATATACCTAGGACATAACTCTGTTTTTCTCTCTCTCAGTCAGGAGGATGATTCATATCAAAAATTCATTCCTTTCATTGGCGTAAGTTATTTGGTTAAGGCAATTAAAATCATTGTGTTGCTGTAAAATCAAAT
The DNA here is from genome assembly GCA_009364415.1 of Spea multiplicata. Lineage (NCBI taxonomy): Eukaryota > Metazoa > Chordata > Amphibia > Anura > Pelobatidae > Spea > Spea multiplicata. The sequence continues at coordinate 103,283 of VKOC01046613.1, read as the reverse complement.
GCAGTTTTTGTTGTTGCTCCTCAGCTTATTTTTCTTTTTTCAAATTATAATTCCTCTCTGTTCACTTGTGATGTCCTACCCAATTCATCCCTTCTGCCTTTCCCACCTGTTTTCTTCCTTTTCATAATTTCCTCTGACTTGGCTGTCTGACCACCTACAGATTTGTAAATGTATATCACAATATTGTAATTTTTTTTGACCCCTTCAGGACCAGGCTGTTTTTTATTTTTTGTACCCCTTGTGACCAAGGCTGTTTTGCGGCGCAGGTGTTTAGCTGTAATTTTCTCCTCCCTCATTTAGTGTACCCATTCAAGTTATATATTGGTTTTTTTTTCAGGACAAGAAGGGCTTTCTTTAAATACCATCATATCATCTAATTTCCCACAAAAAAAGTGAAAAAAACGTTGACGCTCCGAGGATGCCGATCTCAGTGTTGCTGAATGCCTTGACCATTTGGGTGCAGAAAGTGAACATAGAGCCCTTTCTGCACCCGTTTAAAGCCATGACGGCCTTGGCACGTCAGTTGTCACTGACTGGATGTTAGGGCATCAAGGGGTTAAATAAATTAGAAGAATTGTTGAGAGTGTGGCAGTTTCAAAATGCAAAATCTAGCACTGGGGGTTCTGCCAGGGGCATCAGAATAGAGGGACTTGGGCGGAACTAAGGTAAGCAGGGAATGCATCAAAAAACAAGCAGTGCGCTGGGTTGTATACCTGGAGTTATTAGTGGCAGAAAACGAGGGAGGTGGTTATGGCACTTTACAGATCCCTGGCGGCAATTTGAAGGTTTAAATCTAATGTAAATAAGTCTTACTTTACCAAGAGAATTTTGGATGTCAAGAAGCTTCCCAGCAGAAGTGGCATTTGAGGATTTACAGCAGGAAGACAGGCAGACTAGATGTACCAGGAGCTGTCAAATTCTATGTTTATAATAAACAATAGGCACACAACAAAGCTTTCAGTGTGAACTACAACCTTCAAAAGAAGGCTGTTACCTAGTTTGATTACACAGTGCCTTCTTCTGCATCTAACATCAGCTTCCTAATTTAAGAAAAAAAACTTTGCGGATCCTCTTAGTTTTTATGCAAATATAAAACTTTACCCCAATGCTACATTTTATAGTTCTGTACACTAAACCAGGACAACGTAGGTAAATTACTTTTTCTTCCCTATTTGATTATTTCCTATCCAGGAAATCATCTCTTCTTTATGGTTTTTTTCCAAATGAAATGTATTTTATCAATCATGCTCAACAATTAACACCTACATTGTATCCATATGATAATTTTTTTTGTGACCTTCCCTTGCAGGTGGTAAAAGTGGGACTAGTGGAGGCGTCTCCTCCAAACACTGGTATGTGAGGAAAGATATTAACTTACAAAGTGAAACTATCCACCAACACTGACATATGTTATAGATTGTGTTTTTCCCTCCTATTCCCTCTCTCTGTCCATCATTTATTCTTAGACTTTTTCGCAGATGCAGAGGATTCAACCTCTTTGTGTCTTGGTCTTCCTTCTACTTCTCCTCCTTCCTCTTCTGGGCTTCCTAGAGATGGGTCGGCAACACCTCCCTCATCTCCTTCACTGGGAGCTGGTCTGCAAGGAAATGCTGGGTGAGCTACAGAAGCATGCCATGTTGTAGTGAAAATTGAGTTTACAGACATATTAGAAGGATAAGAGATGTGAGTTTAGCAATATGTTGTCTGTTTTTGATTTGGTTGTTATTCACAGCACTGCTCCAGATGCTCTTGGACTGCAGGTTGACTATTGGCTGACTTGTGACCGTCGTAGAGAGAGAGAAGGGGGTGGGAAAAATACGCTGCGCAGTGTCTTCCGCTCTGTGGTTGTATCACGCCTTCCAGGACCGGACACTCCACCAGGAAGTATGAGCTTAAGCGTAGTAACTACAGAGCAACGAAACAAGAAAGGTTAGTGATGTAATCTTTGAAACATCACTACTAACACATCATGCATTTGTGTCTATAGCATACACCATGGTACACCTTAAATCACAGTTAAATAGACATTTAATGTGTTTTTCCATTGCAGTGCCAACACTCTTCCTTAAAAAGCCAAAGGAAAAAGAAACCGATGCCAAAAGTCAAATCATTGAAGGAATAACAAGATTAATCTGTTCAGCTAGACAGCAGCAAACCATGTTGAGAGGTAAGAGTTGATTTGCACTGGTTAATGTTTCCGGGAACAATATGGAAAAATAGGGAAACAAATGACTCCATTAACCAATAACTGCATTCTCCAGACCTTTCACAAAAAGATGTAAGAATAAAAAACATTTTTGCACGTAATTATGAGGATTATTTCCCCTAGATGCTTCATTTTCACAACTGAACTTGCAGGTCTAATTTTACATTGGGCAGGGCCTGAGTGAACACATTGATACGATGAGACATCTCTACACAGAGCCGGCCTTAAGTGTTCTGGCGCCCTGTGCGGACTACTCCTCTGGCGGCCCCCTTCTCACTTACCCTCCCCCTCTACACCTTCTCAACTATACCTCCACTATCCCCCCTGCCCTTCTCACTATACCCCTCTGCCCCTTCTCACTATCCGCCCCCCTCTTCCCCTTCTCACTATCCTCCCGCCCCTTCTAACTATCTACTCCCTCTGCCTACTTCTCATTATCCTCACTTACCTTGTTGCCGGATTCCTGCGGTGGCAGCGGGAGGCATAATATGTCATATTCCGGCGCTCAACATGAAATGCTGGCACCGTGACGGAGTCGCGGAGAGTGAGGGGCGCCAAGCGGTTGCTGAAAACAGCCGCTCGGCGCCCCTGCCCGGAACTTAAATGAAAACATCGGTTTTTTTTTAAACTGTATTAACATATAGGATGTTAAATAAAACTTTTTTTTTTTTTTTTTTATTTTTTTACAAAAACCCCCCCCGATGTTTTAATTTAAGTCCCGGGGCAGGCACCCCTGCTGCCATGGCGCCCCGTGCGTCCGCATAGGTCGCACACCCCTAAGGCCGGCCCTGTCTCTACACTATACCCAGTATCATGTTATCTCATTTGATTGCTGGTTCTTTGTTCTTTGTAATATCTGAAGTTCCTTTACTGAGAGAGTGAACCATATTTCTAATGAGCTGTCCTGCAGCAGAAGTGTGGAAACCAATAGAATGTTATGTATTTTAATCAGAATTTTCTGTGTAGAGCTATATCATAAATATTCAGGGGTATGCCTATATTTTTATTAGTGTATCCAGGCAAACAATCAAACCATGTGAAAAATCTGATGTCACTTCCTCTTGTTTCTTCTTTACAGTTACAGTTGATGGACGTCTTTTCGGGGATGTGAAGTTTTTCCAGGTTGCCTCCCAATGGCCTACTCACGTCAAATATTTTTCTGTTGGCATTTTCAGCTTACCAGCGAAACCTTGATATACATTGAACAATGGATAGAACAACACATATCTTACACTTACTCCCTAAACAAATGTTTAAGCTACGTAAAGATCATGAGCCAAATAATGTTCCTTATCACTCACTGTTACACAACCTCCTATGATCATAAGAGGGTTATAATTTTTTGCTTATAATATCTTTCTTAGTAGATCATTCACTGATGCACTTGTTAAGTACTGTTACAATATACACTTTCTCTAGGTGCATAAATACGTTCTTTTTACACAGAAAGCTGAGTAACAAAGTGTTGCTCCGTTCATTAAGACTGCAAAACGATGCAAGACACATCATCGAAGCGCTCATCTGTATTTTATTATTATTATTATTTTTTTGCAGTAAGCCATCAGGGGCTTTGCATGTAGTCCTTATGCTATGTAGTCCCCATCTCCCCAATTGATAAAATTGCAGTAAGGAAAGGGAGAAAAAGTGCCCAAAATGTTCCAATGCAGGACACTCTAGTTTTGTGTGCACACATACTTTTAGGATAGGCTATTACATACATAAAATGACCTATTTATAAAATTGGCCTACATGATCTTATAGCTACTTCATTTTGTAGTGCCAGTTCTACATTTTCAAAAATAAAAACATATAGCATGTGTATATGAATGGTTCAGTTGTAGATGTTAGGCATAACAACTTAATTGATCTTCAGTGAAGAGTACATGGCTGCTCTACTCGAACATGGTTAATTGCTATCAAATGCTATTAGTTGCATATAAAGTCCTGTGACAAAAATATTTAAATATGATGTACATAAAATACTTATCACAAGATATAATGCATAATTATGTATGTTTTGTGCCAACCTTGTACACAGACCATTATCATAACAGTACAGTAAACGTCAAAACACAAATATAGCTATACACTGTAATATGAATATCATGATGGTCAAGTTGTGCTTCAAACTGGAAAAGTGCTATAGAAACACATACCATATATTATTAAAAGCTGTTACATACATCCCGTATTCTGAGACTCCACATGTTTCTCTTGGTATGCACATATATATATATATATATATATATAAATATAGACAACTAGTTTGCTATAGGCATTAACACATTACATACCTGATAAACTGAGATATACACACACACTCGCTACATGCTGTTACATGGTCTTTTGAAATGTGTCTTATATATTCCTTGTACACTCCATGAACCTGTATTTAAACACTGCCATTCTTTGTAGACATATCGTTGCCATGTTAATTCTTAGCTTTTTCCTTGTCTTTGCTAATGTCTTAATATATAGTAGTTATGAAGCACAATTATATATCTGATCTAGTGAACTATCCCCCCTTTCACTCTAACCCTTCTTTCACGTACCATTGTGCTGCCCAAGCATCCTTTGGTTGGTGTGATGTTGCACAAATTGTATATAATTTGCTTCCTAGCTTTTTATGTTGTAAATTGTTTGTTTTTATTATTTTGCATTAAAGGTTTTTGTGGTTTACAATGTTTGGTGTGTGTGTCATAACTTTCTTACATAGAAATTACCGGTATTTTTTCATAGGACAGAACAATTGTATTTTCCTTAGCAGGTCTAAAAATTAGGTAACTACAAACCCAGATGAACAACATATTACACCGTACCATGATTTATTCAACAAAAATAAAGACAAAATGGAGAAGCTCTGTAGCACCAGCCTCAGCTTTTCCCTCTTACCGCTTGTGGCTTTGGTTCTCTAGTGGGAACTTACTTTAGGGAAGCAGTTGAGCATGCCTGCCTCACCAGATGGCGACTGTGTTTCCTGGCTGTGGACCCTGAATACGATGATGTTGTCTTCATCCTGCTGCTGCCTATTTTCCCTTTGCTTCTTGTGGTCTCGGTGGTCAGGCTTTGTTTATGTTGATGCCTATGCATTATTTTTCATAATGTATGTTAATAATACCCATTATACAGCACTTTGGAATATGATGGTGCTAAATTAAACAAATAATTCTCAATCTCCATTCAGTTGATTAGCAATCAACATGACTATCTCTCCTACAAACCAGGGCAGATGGCTTGGGTTATATTGGACTTAGTCCTTTCCTTATGCCTCGGCTCATACTGTTTCTTGCACCCAGGAAACATTTCTCACATCTACCCTTTCCTCAACATCAAGAAGGACAAGACAGGTTATGTGGACGGACTGCAGCATAAGCAGAACAAGCAGAATACAGCGGCAACATGTAAAAGCTGCGCGACTCCATCAAGCGTCTGTGTGGGAAGCTCAGCAACAAAAAAAACATCCCATTAAATACAAGCAAGGAAAGACCATCACAGAAATAGAACAGGTGAACAGATGGGTGGAGGAACTTCGTTAACTGGGTCATCCTAGAGAGAATAAAGAATGCAGGCAATCCACAGCTACGAGATTAATAAGCAGACAGGCTTCCATCACAACCGATAATGCACTGACCAAATAAGATTTTTTGTGTGTGGGGGGGTGCCACATGCAGTATCCGCCCTGGGTGCCAAATAATGCTTTTGGACGCCACAGCCCACAGTAAGCTATTATGAGCTTGTCTGTGGTCTGCGGACCTAATGCACGCTGCAGAGAGAGTCTTCTCCTCCATGATTGGAGTTCAGCTCTTGTGTGGCAGCATGGGTATGAGCTTTCTGGAGAGCGCGGTGACGTCAGACATCTCGTCAGCGCTCACTCGGAGTGAATCCTGGAGCTGACACCAATTACAGCTGCAGCCAGCAGTGACAGATATTATATGCATTATATTGAGTTGGGTTAGCTTCAGCCTGAGCCTGGACAAAATAAAATTTAATTTCACCTTTCTTTTCACCCCATGGATGAGCTTCTTGGCCCAAAATATATTATTATTATATGTAATGCATTATATTGAGTTGGGTTAATTCCAGGCTGAGCCTGGACATAAAGTTTAATTTCACCTTTATTTTGTGCTGTCGCATGTAAATTCTCCCTTCCTGATAAGTTTATTTTTAGTTTTAATTATCATGATATAACGTAATGGATCTTGGCCGGTTTTTCTAGCACTTTTTTTCGGGGGGGGAGGCAGCATTTCACACTTTGCCCCAGGCAGCACAATGTCTTGGGCTGGCCCTGCTTATTACCTTTTCTGCTTAGAAGACACTTGGGCTGCCTGGAAATCAGATCCACCTAACCTTGAGCTTTCATCCTCCCTCTCAATTTTAATAAAAAACAACCTCAAAACACACTTATTCAAAAAAGTATACAATATTTGAACTAGAACTTATCTGCATACCTGGAAACTTCTTAGCTCTGGCTTGCAGGACTGGCCTGTGCCTGAACCTACCTGTACCTGCCTCAGCTCCCGTCTCTCTGCCTCAGCTCCTGAGCGTGTACCTGCCTCAGCTCCCGTCTCTCTGCCTCAGCTGCTGAGCCTGTACCTGCCTCAGCTCCCGTCTCTCTGCTTTTCCAGTCCTGCTACTCTGTCTGTACCTATCTCTCTGTCACCATGCATAAAGGGGGACAGACAGAGTTCCCCGTATCCCCTGCACATGGACTCCTACCAGACCTGCTCGCCCGGGTCCTGACACAATGCCAAGGCCATACCAAGGAGTCCGCGGGGACGACTGCAGTTCTGGAACTACTGGCGGAGTGTCTTTTGCAGCTGTGTAAATCCGTACGGTCTGTGTTGGAATGCGAAAGCACCAAACAAAAGCCTATGACTGTGACCAAAGGCAAGAAAGCACCACAGAAGAGGGTTAAGCGTGAGCCTCTCACCAAAGAAGAGAAACAAAAACGGCGAGAGGACAACTTGTGTTATTATTGCGGTGAGACCGGTCATAGGATAACGTATTGTCCGTGGAAACCTGCTAAGCCACCCGCAACCCACACTGACCAACCCCGTGTGCAGGAACCTGCATATGACACCAGCTCCCTTTCACAGCTGGAGCACACCCCGTCTCTTCCTCAGCCCGGTGAACCATAGGCTTCTCTTATCACGGCACCAGGAGAACTTACGCCGTCTGAAGCCATGTCAGAAGATTTCCAGATCATGTCGGACGATCCTGACTAGTCTGACATGGACGATGCTCCTTCAGAGGCTGAGATGGCTTACACACCCGAGCTCAAAAACACGGCTGTTTTTGCGGTTGAGACTACCACTCCCATCACTCACAGGAGTAAGAACAGTAAACCCCAAACCGCAAGACACCCCCTTGGGGCTCCCGGTGACGTCCTGGCGTCTGATGGGATGATCGTGCACAGGAGAAACCTCAACCGGTACGAGCAACTGCTGCGCGATCAGAGGACCTGTGCACCTTTCTCCATTCCTGCCTCCATCCAGTCCTGTCCTGGTAATAGCCCACACTTGTCAGAGGGACTCTGTGTACAGAGGGAATTCCTAACCCCTGACGAATTCAGAAGTCAGTCCAGACAAGCACTCACCGGGACTGCGCATCCTGCGGCTAACGTCCATAACACCCAGGCCAGCACATCCAAGGCCATGTCACCAGAGTGTGTGGTGGCGTCTAATGGGACTATTGTACGCCAGGGTGACCTGCACGCTCGTGAAAATGCTCTACGAGCAAGAAGAGCAGTCAGCACCATTGGCTACTGTCACATTGCCGTCCTGGGATCGCCCAGAGGCCGCTCCTTGAGGGGGGGTACTGTTAGGATCCACTCTCTGCTGCCTGAAACCTGGCTTTCTCATACAGGTGGTTGTTCCATCTGCTTCCTCTAGTGGCCACCCTCCTCCCTCTGGAGTGCTCTGGAGCTCATTATCTGGTACAACTGCGCCTCATTGACTGAGTAATGCCCTGCCTTTATAAGACCTGTCCTGCCCTTCAGTCAGGGCCTTGGCCTTAACGTTGAAGGACTGCTTTGCTCTGAGCCGATTCCTGTACCTGAGCTTGTTCCTGAGCCTGTGCCCGTTCCTGCCTGAGCCTGTGCCCGTTCCTGCCTGAGCCTGTGCCCGCTCCTGCCTGAGCCTGTGCCCGTTCCCGTGCCTGAGCCGGTACTCGTGCATGATCCACTACCTGAGTTTAAGCCTGTACCCGTGCACAAACCTGTACACGTGCCTGGCCCGGTACTCTCTGTTCCCGTCCGCCCTGCCAGTGGGCCTCCGTTCCCGTCCGCCCTGCCAGTGGGCCTCCGTTCCCGTCCGCCCTGCCAGTGGGCCTCCGTCCGACGCCTGCCAGTGGGCCTCCGTTCCCGTCGCCCTGCCAGTGGCCTCGTTCCCGTCCGCCCTGCCAGTGGGCCTCCGTTCCCGTCCGCCCTGCCAGTGGGCCTCCGTTCCTGTCCGCCCTGCCTGTGGGCCTGAACCTGTGCCTGAACCTACCTGTACCTACCTCAGCCCCTGAGCCTGTACCTGCCTCAGCTCCCGTCTCTCTGCCTTTCCAGTCCTGCTACTAAAGGGGTACAGACAGAGTTCCCCGTATCCCCTGCACATGGACTCCTACCAGACCTGCTCGCCCGGGTCCTGACAGTACTGATAATTGTGAAGTCAAGGAGCTAAAACCATAACTTTCCTGCTAACTCTCCCTTTGGTGAGTAGACCCCTTTGACAAATAGACTAAAGATGTTAATGAGCTAATTGATCAGTTCCTCAATCATAACCAAACATAACATGTTGGATCTGCATAGGTTGGAGGCTTGGGCTGGGATGTGGTAGATGAGGTCAACACAGATAAATGTAAGGTTATGCACATGGGAAGAAAATTCCAGGCTGGGAAAATGTATTAAATGGGAAAACACTGGGGACGACTGACATGGAAAAGGACTTAGGAGTTTTAGTTAACAGTAAATTTACCTGTAGCAACCAGTGTCAGACAGCTGCTGCTAAGGCAAATAAAATCATGGGGTGCATCAAAAGGGGCATAGATGCCCACGACAAGGAAATAATTCGACCATTGTACAAGTCACTAGTCAGACCACACATGGAATACTGTGTACAGTACTGGGCACCAGTGTACAAGAAAGATATAGTGGAGCTGGAGAGGGTTCAAAGATGGGCAACCAGAGTAATAAGGGGAATGGGAGGACTACAGTACCCAGAAAGATTATCAGAATTAGGGTTATTTAGTTTGGAAAAAAGACGGTTTAGGGGGGACTTAATAACTATGTATAAATATATAAGGGGGCAGTACAGAGATCACTCCCAGGACCTATTTATACCCAGGACTGTATCTATAACAAGGGGACATCCTCTACGGCTGGAGGAAAGAAGGTTTCTACACCAGCACAGACGGGGGTTCTTTACAGTAAGAGCGGTGAGACTATGGAACTCTCTGCCAGAAGAAGAGGTAATGGTAAACTCAATAAAAGAGTTTAAAAGGAGCCTGGACGTGTTTCTTGAAAGCAATAATATTACAAGTTGTGGATATTAGATTAATAGGGACAGAACGTTGATCCAGGGATTTATTCTGATTGCCATATTTGGAGTCGGGAAGGAATTTTCCCCCTGGTATGGGGCAATTGGCATCTGCTTCATAAGGGTTTTTTGCCTTCCTCTGGATCAACACAGCAGGGACACAATATATATATATAGGTTGAACTTGATGGACTTTGGTCTTTTTTCAACCTTATGAACTATGTTACTATGTTACTATACTCCAGGGGTTTGTGTTGTAGTCAATATTTTAATATGTTGATAATGTTTGACTACATTCCCTTGTCATTCATATGAAACACTACCAGAACCTCTACCTAAAACTAGATATTAATACCGATCTACAAAATGTAACACAAACAACTAATTAAATTGATTTAGAAAAAAACATGTTTGTAAGCCAAACCAGAGAAGAAAATATGTCATTTAGTTAATTGGGTGCAAATAGGACTGCTAATAGGCTGTCTCCTGTGCAAACTGTATTAAATGTATTAATACATTAGAAATGTTATTTTAATAAATGAAAGAGCAACACCTTCATCACTAATTTATTAAAACAACATGTGTGACACTTGAATAAATGTAATACATTTATAGTATTTATATGGTGTACTTCTTCTCAATTGTTCTAAGTAAATACATTTGTTTTACATGATTTATTGATTTCACCTACACACCACTGGTCTGTAAATGTAGAAAGATCTCCCCTCTCCTATGCTAGATCACTGATGATTTTAGACCCATATGAAAGTAGGGGGTGTAACAAGGGGCCCATAATATCCATTCTTGAGGACTTATACTATGAATGAACGATAGATACAAGCACACCAAATGCAATGTCCTCCTTACAATCCCCTAAATATCTACATGAAGCCTACATGATACTGTATTTGTCTGTTTTAACTGAAATATGTTTTACCATAACAAGTAACTGTTTTATCTTTTCCATCAAGGCGCCATACATTGATAACCCTCAAAACTGGTGAGTACCTCTGTAAATAAGAGGTTCCATTTGTTTCTATGTCCGCTTTCATCCTTTTTAGCATATCTAGTTTACTAATGAGCTTTTCCTTCTATTCATTTATAATGCACGTACTTTGTATGTCTCCTTTGCAATGTATTAGTGAATCTTCCAAAGAGCTGATCACCCAGGTACCTATCATACCCCCTCCAGACTGGTGGGGTGACCATGAGAGTTCTCTGCCAAGACAAAGCAATGATAATGTCCCGGATACATCCAGGAGGTAAGAACTTAGTCTCAGTTACCTTTTTTCATGTGGCATACAGAGCCAGTGACCCTTTATGTGTGAACAGCAGGTCACATGTAAATAGACCTTAAAGGATACGCATATAAACAGGTGTATCAGTGAGAAAAATGCTGAGGATGATGCAAGACTCAATACTAGATATTGCCGATATAAAATATGTTTAGCACGCTTAATGTAATAGGACTAGCATAAAATAGAACACTATCCAATACTGGTTTTCCAATAATTTCTTTCCTAGTGAAAGAGCCAATAACCACTTGAAAAAGTGTTCTTATGGTAGTACTATGGGTACTTTTTTTTAAAACGGAGTGACCAAATCACTCATTTAACCAGGAGACACTTGTTAGTAGTATCATACACTGCAGCACTGATTTTAATGCAGCCCTGCAATATACATATAAGTTTTAGTAGTCAAAGAAGCCATTTGGTCATGCAGTGCTAACACTTTCCCTAAAGGGGTCAATAACATATCAAGGGCATGATCTTGTGAAGCGACAGTTATGACTCTTAACATTGAAATGCAGTGATCCAATTAGAGTGACATGTTCAATGGGCTAGATGATGAATTTCGAAAGGTATGGAGCTTAATACATGGGTTGTACCTCCTTCCCTCTTCAGGAACAATGAAAGCTTTCCTGGCACTGAGCTGAATGACCGGTCGCAAGAAAATAATCTTCATTCTGCTGTAAGCACCCATCTTGATGTATGCATAGTTTGGCTGAGGATTCTTAAAGACTTTTCTCCTTTTAGTGAAGGTCTGGCAAGGTGGGGCAGGGGGGCAATTGCTCCATGGGCTGCTGTGGGGCCACCACCTGAAACTACCACAGTGTCTAGAATTCTGTAAATAGTTTTGGTTGAGAATGGGCATTGTGGTATCTGCCAAATGTTTTCTGATTATTTCTAGGCAATATTCCCAGATTTGCCTCTTTGGATTGAATTGTACCAGTCCTCCCCTGTCTTCTTTTATTACTTTAATAATCTAGTGTGCTATCAGGTTGTTTAGTACAAGGTTATATTATCCTAAGGTATTAGAACCTTTTTTGTTACTATTACAAAACATGCTGTTGCATTTTAATTATTCTGGAAGTCATAAATATTGCAATGTCTGTGTATGGTAGTATTGGCCAATAATTCATAGGTAAACCAAGAATATCAACCCCCTGGGTACAGCAATAATTTCCCCATAATTGTGGCTTTCCTTCCTTTGTAGATTTGTAGATTGAAGCCGTGCTGATCACTTGTGTGATCAATTTTACCTTACTAGCATTATATGGAGTATAGCATGGAGTATAACAAAGACAACAACTGAGTGCAGTGTGTTCCTGACGGTGGCAATGCAGTTATGTTTCCACACAATTTAACAAGCAGGACATCAATTTATTTAAACTTATTTAAACTCTTAATATTACCCTTTCTTTATCAGTAAATCTAACACTAAACTACAATTAGCCTGTGGCACTATAAGTTTAAGTGCCCTTGATTGTTTTATGTCTTTTGTCTCATCCTAATCATGAATTATCTACATTAATGCACCCATCTCTTGCTTACTTGGACAAAGAATGATAATATGGAGACCAACAGGGATTCTCTGAACCAGAAGATCACTGAACTCCTTGACCATCTAGTAAGGGCTCAGAGCACCATCTGCGCGTTGGAGAAACTCAATGTAAGATGCTCAAATAAATCTAATGAAGTAAACCTATGTTTTGAGTGAAACATTAAATTTGTTTTCCCACATTTACATCTGTAAATACCTTGTTACTTTTTTTTTTTACCTTTTGTAACAACTCCCATGAGAGCCTGAGTAGAAGTAGTGGAGGAACTGATTTTCTGTAGGTATTTTTTCAAAATATCTGTTTGCTGGCATCAGTCATATATCTGCTTATTGAAACATTACATGCATTACGACAAAAATGTCATAATGTCACTGAATGCAAAAACAGCCTTTTCTATACTGGTTTTTGCAGAAGGGAAAGTGCCATTTTACACAATTGTTAGATCATAGATATTCATCAGTGTGCAGAAGTATAATAAGTACAGGAACAAGAACCTAGTAATAATAATTGAATATCTTGTCAAGTAGTACTTTGTCATGTGCTATAAAGTGATACCAAAAGGTTTTTAGTTTCTGAAATTTGTGATGATGCTAGTGTACTTTTTGCAATCGGCACTAATACATGGAAAGGCCAAAAGTTGTGACGTTAATGGTTACTGGTGTTGTCTATAATTACATTTAAGGTTTCCTCCTTGCTTCGCCATTTGCCACCTGATATGCTGGATTCAGTAAAGACGTCACACGTATCCACTGATGTAGGCAGTCATTTTAAATCTCTACAGGATACCACATCAGCTGGCATCTCCTCAGAGACCTGTTGCCAGGATTCTAGTGGCAGTAACTTGCAATGTACTGCAGAAAAGACTATGGGGGTTTCTACAGGTCCTCTACTGACTGCTTTCACCCCATGGAGTCCTAAAAAGCAGACGTTTTTGCCCACTCTTCATTCCATTTACACCTCGACAGAGAGTGATTGCAGCTTAGAAGATGTCCTTCCTGCCTGCAAGCTCCTTCCACCTCGATTTCCTATGCTTGGAGAGAGTTTTTCTGATGATCGGAAGGATGGAGTTACTTTGGATGTAAGAAAAAGGTTGCTTGTAGCTTGTAGTGAGCAATAGATAGACTGACACTATTGTCTAATCTTACATACTTTATTTGTAAAAACATTTGACACTGTATTATTATTATTATTATCTTTTATTTATATAGCGCCAACAGTCTACGCAGGGCTTAATACAATACATAAATTCAAGGGGTATGACAAGACAAGAATTGACAGACTAAGACAAATCAATACATTAGGTGGAGAGAGCCCTGCTCGCAAGCTTACAATCTTGAGGAAATGGGTGACAAACGTACACACAATATATAAGGAGAGGAAATACAAATAAGGATTAGATACCTCTAATTATTGTTTTCCAAGTGTGTTTTAAGCAGTGCTGTGCTATTTGGATCGGTTCATCACCTGCCCTCTTCTGTAAGCTAATGAACAGGGTCACATTTGCATCTGATACTACTGCATTGGGCCACACAAACAAAAGTTTGAAGAACACTGAATTAAGGCATACATTATTTAGGAGCAAAATACCTGCATGAAATATCTCATGTATCTGTACACATGAAAGTAAAGTCAAAAGAGATGGGGTATAATATTCTTATTCTCTTTTATCTGGGGTGTGGGTGGTAGTGTTTATTTGTTAACAGAGATATATTATAAGCCAGATATCAATCACCCTTTGCAATGTAACAAAATGTTTAAGCCTTTCTCTCTATGAAGGACAAAATAGTTCTTAGAGGTTCATATATTCAGTGATGATAAAAAGTTTAATTAAGCAAACTGACAATAGTTTGTCGCCCACAGGCTGCTGAAACTAGAACAGAAAACACAGTATCTGCTTCTTTGAAATCTACTTTTCCTGTTCCTAACCTTCTTCCCACTCATCGTGTCTTACCTCGTAAACACCACACCAGGCCCAACAGTTCTGAAAGCTCTGGAGATGAGTTTCACGTTAACTGGGGTCAGATACCATCTCAGGAGCTGAACTACCTCTCAGCACAAAAGATACTAGATACTATTTTGGGTTTAAGTAGCTCTTCCGAGCAAAGTCCTGCCACCCACCCCAAAAACATAGGTGAGTACTCCAATGCTAATGTTTCACCAAATGGTTATCCTAGAAGAGCTGACCTTCAATTTACAATGAGTGATGGTGTCTCTAGAGGTGATTCCAACTATTCATCTAACTCAGCAAAATGCAGAGACACATCAAAGAATTCTGAAAGATGTTCTCCCAGTTGCTCCTCTAGTACAATGTCCAAATCTAGAGATTCCAGTCAGGCATTCCATTCAAGTGACTATGCTACACCTCCACTTCCAGCTAAGAGGTCACCTCTTCCAAGAAGCATAAGGAATTCTTTTCCAAATCCAAGTGTTATAGATGAAACTGGTTTCCATCTGACTGGACAACAGGCAAGTTTACTCACTTACGAATCAGAGTGTCTTCGACAATCTGGGTCCATGTGCAGTCAAGTGCCTGGGTATTCCTCAGATCTTTTCACTGACCATTCCCTTCCACTCAGTCTAAAAAGCCCATCAGGAAATGAATCGCTTATAGGGGATTGGGAAAGTGATAGCTTTCCCCAAACCAAGAGACCAGTAGACATTCCCCAAAGGAAACCAAGAAAAGAGAGAACAGTGCACTTCCAGACACTGAATGAGGTGGAATCAAGAGAAGGCCAAGCTGCGTTACGGTCCAAGTTCATGGCTACTAAGGTTGAAAATAAGAAATTAAGTGATAATGCTTCAGTGGATTCAACATTGCTTTAGTTTCTTATTCGGGAGTGGATCCAAGTGGTGGAGCGGACTCCAGTTCTTGAAGAATTGATCTATTCTGCCACGGACAGGTCTGAAAAACATCACCGCATCTGGATTCACTGGTTGCAACTACTCGCTGTCCCCCAAATTCGCCCGTTGCTTGACGGCGTGCCCTCATGAGCTTCAGGCTCCGAGTTGCCTCCATCCGAACTGTGGTCACTTTGCCCCCTACCGCCCCCCCCTTTTTTTTTCTTTCTTTTCTTTTTTTTCCCTCTCCGTTCCCACTTTTCCCTTCTTCCCTTCCCTCTCTCACCCTTGCTGCCCTCCTTCCCTACGTTCAGGGCTATGCTCCCACGGCTAAGTGCTGGAGATGTCCACTCGCGTTGTCGCGCTGAGTTTACTCGAGGTTGCACAGGGGATGTCGATGTTTTATCGCCTCGCTCCCTCGTCATCCGACCCTAAAGCATCCCCGCACCGTGCACACATGGCATGCAGTCTCCGTATCCATGGCACCCCATCTGCCTGGTTAAGATATCCGCCTCCGCATGCTCGGTTGCCCCCTACTCTCTGGCGCCAGCACCCCTGCTCCATCTGACACGTAGGCGCAACGCCTAGGCTTCCTCCCTATGAGTAACGAATGTTTCTCAGGTGCTATGTCTTAGCGGAGAGAGGGGGTATTTGTAACCATGTATCCTATTGCTGTGGAGCACCTTGTTCCTGCTGTGCCGTTTTTTCCGCTATATATTCAAATGTTGTGACTATTTTGCTTTGTACTCATGTTCTGTCGACGTGATATCTGTACACTGCACAGTGTGTATTGTACCTGCTCATTCCTTCCCCCACTCCCCCCCTGCCTCTTTCCACAAAACATGAAAAAACCTCAATAAACAAAGATTTACCCTAGTTTATTAACCACTGTGTGAAGTATAGATATAATATTCTATATTAACAATGAAAACGTATTAAATAAATCTGTCCTATAGCTGCATTTAGACATGAGATTGAAGTATTTTTGAAAAAACACCCTTACTGAGATTTAGCAAAAATCCTTAACATTATACAACATCTATTAATGTACTTAGAATCAAATATATACGGTATATGTTATTAGTGTACCACATGAAAGCTCTACATATATAACAGTATATTCGTTGAGAATGCAGGATTTAATGACCATTACAGGAGAAGATGAAAAAAGCTTAATTGAAAAAAGAATTATGTTATAGGTATTATATATATTTTTGCCCACTGTTTTTTTACCTTTGACCAGGTAATGTTCTTAGTAATAAATATTTATTTATGGGTTTTATGCCATGTTGCATTTCCCTTTTTCTAATGGTTGTTTAATGATTGCAGCAGAAAGCAGATCATAAGATCGTCATTTGATCTAGATTTTGTTCTATGCGTTCAAATTATATTATGTTTGTGAGTGCATTATTCAGGAACATTCGCTTTTGGTGATGTTATTAATATGGCATTATTGTTATAGCTACCCCAAAGCTTTTTCCATCCCAACCTGTTTGAGAAATTTTGAAAATGAAAACATGCATTCAGAACAGGATACATTCCTATTAGAGTGATGTTGAATGTGGTGGGGTAATAAATAAATCTATGTAATTCTAAATTCAGTAGCATAATTGAGTGTATGAGTAACGTATGCTTTAATCCTTGTGTTAGCATTAAAATTATTGTGGTCATTGGTATAATGTGTTTATGCTTTCTAGATGTGTTTTGCCTTCTGTACTTCTGTACTTCTGTAAAAATATATATACTCTGCACGCCCCGCTGAATTACTCAGTTGATGTTTTCCTATTCTAATTTATAGGCATTTCTTGGTGGTCATAGTCTAGAATCTGACACCACATATTTAAGTTTGGCCAGGGAGCGAATTCAGAAACCATGCATTTTCAACCAGGGGCGTAGCTAGAAACCACAAGGCCCCGGTGAGAAAATTGCCCCAGGTCCCTCAACCTCACCAAGCAACATGTCCCAAAGTACCACATTTGCCCCCAAACAGCTTATCACTGCCATCATAACCCCCAAACAGATTTTATGGAAGACACAGGGGTGAAGTGTTTGTAATATATATTTTTTACCCTTTTCACATTTGTTTATTGATGTGTGCAATCTCTATTTTCATGCTTGTACATACAAACACTTTTACATACACATTCATGGTAACACACACTTATGCATTGTCATTCATGCACTTATACACGTATACATAGACATTCATGCTCACAAGCTTTTATATATACACATTCATGCTCACAATTCTATTTACATATTTATGCACAAATGCGGACGGGGTCTGGTAAGTGCCAAAGCCACTGTCCTGGATAAAACCCAGAGCCCCTGGGAGTACATCAGTAAGATGACACTCAAGAATGAGCTGCTAGAGGGGACATAACCAAGACATTTTGGACAACGCTATGTTTCCAACTTTTTGGGAACAGTTTGGGAAGTATCCAAGGCAAGGTCCGTAAAGGCATGTTTGTATGAGTTTGGTGTAGCGGAGCCCTGATCTCAACCCCATCAAACACTGGATGAACTGGATGCCAGACCACACAAATACTCTACTGGATGTATGGGCAAAAATCCCACAGAAACACTACACAATCTTGTGGAAAACCTTCCCTGAAGTGTTCAAGCTGTTATAGTTGCAAATGAGGAACGAACTTCATATTAATGTCTATATTTACAGTGCAATCTCCCCATTGGTGTATTGGTCAGGTATCCCAATACTCCATATAGTTTATGTAATTCATCTTCATAGGACTGAAATACAAAAAAACCAAACATTTAATTATTATTATTTATTTTTGTGCTAATTAATATAAATGGTCTCAAATCATTAAACCACAATGTGTGGTTTAAAAAGCTCCAATAAACAGTTACATAATGGTAGGCACATTTACAATCCCTTGTTGTCACAACAGAAAATTCTGAAGATTTATTTACAACTCATTCATGTGAATTTCATGTATTAACAGCCAATAAACATTTACTGTTTTTTTTACTTAAAAGAGATAATACTTTAAGATAAAGCCCAGGAAGACAACCAGTGTGGAAAGCAGTGACTTAAAAATGTCCCCCAATGCCCCATGTGTTCATTTATAATCTGGTTAAAACTTAATCTCATGGGGCAAAGGTAGATCATTTTGTGACTATTAACATGACTAAACGACTGCATGCCAAGCAAACACACAGATTAATTGTTATATAGCGCTTTGTTTTGTTGTTCATTATATACCATGGTGAGTACTGTGTATACTATATGACAGAGATGCTAAGTGACACTCTGTATCTTTAGACTTATAAAGCTTAGTTTATGGGCTTACTTAGACCCAATGCCCTCATCTTTGAAGATACTAAAGCTTATAAAAATTAACTTCAATAAAATTTGTACTGATTGCATTCTATTCAACAAGATGTGCCAAAGACCAAAGAACATGAATATTCTGTTAATAATTAGAATACTTGACAACTCACTCTATGTGATATATGGAACAGGGCTAGAATGTATTTTTTTAAAGCTCACAATCCCTTATCAGTACAAACATCAAAATTCAAGGTCATGGAATAAGTTAGGCCTGGTATAAAAAGTTCAGCGCAAGAGAAAATTCTTGAATCTTTGTTGAAAAAGAATGAATTTATGGAAGATCGTTGGAGGTGTACTTGGAGGAGCTGTTATACTGGCCATTGGCTTGCTTATTGGCCACTTTGGCATCTCCAAGAATTCAACACCAGAATGGGTTAAGGAAATTTCTCAAGATGTTGATGAAGCTTTTATTACAGAGTTCATGAAGGAGGTGGACAACAAGAAGATAGAAAATAACTTAAGGTATGAGAAAAAAACGACAAATAAGAATTTTGTGACATTCTGACTTCTGACCTATGACTTAAAATATCGTTGCTGCTATTGTGGAACCATGATGACGGTTAGAATGATATTTTAGGACAATATTTATATCATTGACATAATTACTTAAACAAGAACCTATTAACCTGCTCAATCCTTTATAGACATGAAGTTCTGACCCCCAATCTTCAATGAGCGGAACAAACATGAAGCACAACTTATTTTACTAGTGCATTAGAAGATGGGACAGTATCATAAAATTATAAAGGAAGCAAGACACAAAGAGTGGGATTTGCTAATTATCTTTCTTAATTCGTGTCATGCATAAAAAAAACTAAAAACCTTCAGGAAAGGGACTATTAATGCTCCACTGCATACCATGCCTTCATTCGATGAAAAACATATATGACATGAAACAGAAAAAAATACATAACAATGTGAATGTACTGTTCAGTAAGCCTTGTATCTGTAAACTTGATAGTGTATCCCTAAATTGCTTGCCTACACAGCTAGAGCGCAGTGGTGATCTAAATCAATATGATGTATGTCTAGAAAAATAAACTAGGACTACGAGTCCAACTAAATAAAAAATCAAAATATCCCTGACACACGTTTCCCCATTACTACGGTCTTGCCAGGGGATTATCCTTGGAGCACAGAGACTCAGCACTGTGGACTGATTGGAGGCAAAGCCCCACCACTGGTTTCTAATAGGCTTAAACCTGCACCAGGAAATTAGAACCATTAATAAGAAGGGAACCACCTCTTACATGTTGAGGTCAGATTGTACAACCATTTTTAAAGACATCTTTGAAAGGACTTTTAAAATAAACCCATGGGATTTAATCACTATTACAAATGGAATGTGGAATACGGTTGTGGAACATTGTCTAGAAATGTTACGAAATAATGAGTTGAAGGCTATAAACATGACACAGCTGTGTAAAAATGGTGGGCAAACTTGCAAGTGGGCAATCACTATTTCTAGATTGTGCACTCCCTTATTTTGTATATTTTCCATGCTGTGCAATGCAGGTTTGATCTAAACCTTAGTTGAGTAGCTCCTCCTGCAACACACGTGCCTCATTAATGGTGTCAAGAGAAGGCTTCAAATAGCTTGAGAGTCTCTTTTGGGTTAACATGCAAAGGAGTCTCATTGATTCAGCTCCTTGGTATACAGTATAGCCATGAAAAATTAGATAGGACTCACCAAACGTGGGGTAATTTGAAGTAGTTGCAGGCTAAGCAATATATGTCCATATAGTATGACGGAATCCACAATATTTATGCCTTAGGTAGGTCTTTTTGAGTGGTATTTGCTGAATACTTGCTTTGAATCATGTCTATTTGAAACCTCACTCGCATTTATTTCTTTTTTGTGATTCATATTATGTTTTGTTTTTTTTTACAGAGAACTAAGCCAGAAACCCCATTTGGCAACAACTCAGGGAGATGAGGCATTAGTTAAAATGATTCTAGAACGTTGGAAGGATAAAAATTATGGTCTTGATGATGCTAAGGAGGAAAGATATGATGTCTATCTTTCCTTCCCTGATAAAAATAATCCAAACAATGTCGCAGTTTGTAAGTTTATAAGTAATCGATATGTTACCTCTACCCTAAATGTCTAAGATATTTTCTGATAGACACTGCTGATGTACTGACTATATACAGCAGTAAGAACACATTTAAGTACCATAATATGTTAGGGATTATGTAAGGGTAATGCGATGTTGATTCTAATATGCTGGCTTGTATTACAAGCACTATAACAGGGGTCTCAAACTCTTTTTAATACAATATTAAAATTTATAATAAAAATTTATGAAAAATGTTAACATTACAGGAAATAAAAATGCATTTTAAGGATTAAGCCAATATATAAACATTTCATTCAACCTTTTTTTTTTAAATACAAGGAAGATTAAACATCTTTGTATGATATAGATATATATATATACACTTCTTAAGTAATTACAATAATAATTACACTAAGAAACACAATATCTAGGATCACATATGTATCCCAAAGGCACTGCTTAATCTTTGTATACGTATTGTCATTGGCATACAGTATGCGATGTTACCAAGTTTATTTTGGGTGAACACAGCCCTTTGTTGCAATAAGTGGGTTGTGTTCACCCAAAATAAACTTGGTATGGTGCACAGACACACATGGTGCTCACTGTGAACCCAAGTAGGGTGCTAAAAAAGGCACAGAGGAGCCAAATGAGCTTCCATACCGGTAGTTTCTATCTGTATGCTAAATACAAACAAATATATAAGCAATTTTGTCCACACAAACTTAATATGTAAACTACATACGTGCTAACTAATTGTTTAGTAAATATTTGCTTGGGATTCTGAAATAGTACATTCAGGTAGAAATATTACATTCAGAAGAACATCAAAGGATGTTCTTCTAGCTCATGTTTGCCGGTTTTATTCAGCACTAGCAGCAGCCAATACTCCTGTTATATGATATTATATAGTAAACCCATGGCCCATGTTAGTCTATATCACTCTCTCACTTTTTTATCTTCCCAGTGTTACCTAATGGTGAAAAAAAATTTCAATCCCTTCTAACGGAAGAAAATCTCTACGGAAATGATCAAAGTGATTCTGATGTAACTAAACCTTATGCTGCTTATGCCCCAAAGGGAAACCCTAAGGTAATTAATAGAGTGGGCTTGGTGACATTATTATAAGGATTTAGATGAGATAAAATGAACAGTTACTGGCACCTCTGCTATTTATAATTTGGAAGCTAGCATTACAAATGTTTGTATAAGCATATGGGTCTCGATTGAACGACCCTCTAAAAACTAGGCTCTATTCACTAAGGAATTGAGTGGTCAGGGCTACAACTCTTTCTATACATCTATAAGCAATAAGCATCATTTAACCATGTAACGTGGAGCCTAGTAAATCTAATGTCGTATAGTAATATAAAGCCTGGCAAACCAAATATTTATAAAGTAATACGCAGCCTGCAGCACGTAATAGTGTTCGTGCAAACATAGCACAGAATAATGCATTTTCCAAATATATTTTTATTTTTCAACTGTGCTACTTTTCTTTTTATTTTTATATGAATTATTGCATAAAATATTCTTCTAAACCCCAAAATGATTTATTTTATCTATTAGGGGAAGCTGGTGTATGCCAATCAGGGAAAATTGAGTGACTTTCAACATTTGAGTACACAAATGAATTTGACAGGTACCATTGCTATTGTGCGCTACGGAGGAGCAGGTAGATCTACAAAGGTATGTCTTTATATAAATACCACATTTCTGTGATCATATTTTCATATTAATATCAAACGTAAGTTTGTGATACTAGACTGTTTTGCTTTTTTAAAATGTTGTCATGATCAAAATCAAATAACCGACAGGGACAGAGAAAAACAAAATATACACGTTTGAAAACAAAGTAGGGTTATATTGGGTAGATTAACATTGGACATTTCCTTGCTCCGTACTTGTTATTGTGCCATTTATATATTTACATGCAAGGCACAGCAGGAACATGGTGCTTGTTGTGCTGGGGATTGTGGAGGACCACTTGGTCCATGTGCCCCTTCCCTTGCAGCAGGGGTATTTTTTGAGACAGGCAGGGTGAATTGCAGGAGTATGATCAGGGATTGAAGGGGATGCCATGTGAAACTGTGTTACAGTCAGTATGAGTGGAAGCTGCATGGCTCTCTGCTAGTAAAGGTAAGGCTCAGAGTTCTATTGAGCATACATGAACTATGGCCTATCTATCTTATAATGTGAAAGACTGTGCTAGAGGAAAAAAAAGAAAAAATATAGAAGATATTAAAAAATTACTTTTATTAGGCTAAACTAAAAAAAATCATCAATCATTAGTCATAAATCTCCCAACCTAACAAATATCAATGAGATTTTACCATAATAACCAGTCACAATTATAAAACATAAGTAAAAACACCCTAATCAAATATGATTTAGTACATATAATTTATAAATGATCAATGGGACATACAGTTAATCAACTGAATTTTTTTTAAACTTTTTAAGTAATCAACTTTTTGGATTTCATTTAAATTATTAATATTCTGTTTTTGGAGCCAGTAAACTGTATAGACTTGACTGTGGTTAGCGTTCTCAGCTTCACAGACAAAATGATGGGTTTAGCAACATAATATGGAAATGCTAAAGCTCATTGTGTAAGTGTTACAGCGCTCTGTTACTTCGAAGGACTGCATCCACTAGACAAGTATGGAAATATATGGCAGAGGGCAACAAAATCTGAAGGCGTCAAAAGTCCAAGGGGGCAAACAGAATCGAGGTCAGGCAGTCTGGGTTCGGGGGCAGGGATTTTAAAAAGGAGAGCAGGAGAGCAAGATCAAGGAGCAGGCCAACAGGAGAAAACGCTGGGCTTCTGTGCATGAAGCAACAGAATAACCTGGGAATAATTACAGTTGTGTTAGGGTTTTATAGCCCCAGCTACCTGGACATTCCCCTGTTGCTTGGGTGATGAAGATTGGGCTCTACCCTTCCCAGGGTAGCCTTCTGGGATCATGGGCATGTCCTCCCTGTCCTCCTGTGATGGACATGATGGGGGGTGCCCCTAGTGGCTCGGAGCGCGCTCACCGGATCAGACACAGTGAGCACCTTCACCCCCTGCTGCCTTGTTAGGTGGGGTATTTATGACTAATTATTGATGCTTTTTTAATTTAGCCTAATAAAAGTTAATTTTTAATATTTTTTTTTCTCTATCTGCATTGTAAGCTTGCGAGCAGGACCCCCTCTAACCAATTGGACGATAGCTAGAAACAGATGAATATAAACCACTGGAAACTTCTATCTGCTATTAAATGATATAGTAACCCTAAAGACCAACCATATCACATTTATATACCATATATGTATAGATAACATTCAATGTTACCTTTTATAAGATTTGGATTTAAATTGGAGAACTGCCGTCTCTTTAAACCCATTATCAAACATTCTTTAATAACATCTGTAAATATTTCCTATTAAATACTATTAAAAATTCCAAGTGCCTATTTGTACTACTATGTGTAAGATGTATCAATTACATAAAACCAATGTAACAATGAAATTAGCAAATACCGTAATAAACAGTGTTAATTTTGACGCATAACTGCTGATTACTGTCTTCTTCAGGCAATCAATGCTGCTCAGTTTGGGGTTGCTGGCCTAATCGTCTATACAGACCCTAAAGATATCAATGACGGGAATGCGAATCCCAGCCAAACATACCCATCTTCTTGGTACATGCCACCATCAGGGGTAGAACGAGGTTCCTACACTGAAGATTTTGGAGATCTGCTGACTTTTTTTTCTCCAGCAAAAAGTAAGAGAACACATCCCTTAATCAAAATCTGCATCATGTCATTGGCCAATATAAAGAGTCAAATAATAAAACCAGATAAATAGATTAAACCTAGTACAATAATCCAGCATTGGAAACTATATAACAGCTGTGTCTTTGCTGTGTTCCATTGTTAAGCTACTTATTTTTGTTTATAACATCTATCTCCACTAAGGTACTTCCTCTTTAATTCTTTCTTTCCTGTCTATCACTACCATAGACAGAGAACCCCTAAAAATGCATGTGAATGTGAACCTCCATGTCTTAGTGGATATCAGAAGGAGCATGACAAGCTGCATACATTATTTCTTCTTTCTATTATTTAATTCCTATGATCTAAATAAAAGCTCAGTGTTTGTATTCCCTTGTGTTAGCTTGAATGCTCTGAAAAAATACCACTTGTCTTATATTCGAGGTCTTCTTATAATCTCACTTCAAATAGAGGTCTGACTATAAGACTAAGATCCAGATCTCCCGCAGCACTGCAGGGGACCTGGATCCTCCTCCCTGGCAGCCGGTGAACGTCTGTGGGATGCGCGAAGACAACCTCCGCTGCTGCCCGCCACTTCCGCTTTGGCTTCTATGACTGGCACTGACCTGCAGAAGTGCCAGGCAGCAGCAGAGGTTGTCTACGCGCATAGACGGCCACCAAGAGCCCCCACTAGACACCAGGGGGTGGAGTGGCATATAGGGGGTATAAGGCATATCTAGGGGGCAGAGTGGCATATAGTTGGTATAAGGCATATCTAGGGGGCAGAGTGGCATATAGGGGTATAAGGCATAATGGGGCAGATGTGCAGAACTGGTGGTAGGTTGGCAAATAAAAGAAAATAAAAATGAATTTTTCTCAATCATAGTTTTTGAAAAGTATGAAAAAATCTTTACATGTGAATTAATATTTACTAGAAAACCTTTTTCCTAAAGGGTTGGAAGTCGTCTTATAATCAGGGTCATTTTATAATCGAGCAAATATGGCAATTGTTTTATAGATTATACCTACAGAATTAAAGAGTCTGAAATCAAGGGAATTCCGCCAATCCCCACCCAACCAATAGGATTTGAAGATGCCAAGGCATTGATATGGTGAGATGATATGGTTCATTGATGGATAAGTATTTAGAAACATACAGTAGAATGTGAGGGCAGATAAGAACCATTCAGCCCATCTAAGCTTCCTTTTTTCCTGCTGCACAGACTCAATCCTTTATTAGTCCTTGCTCTTTTCTTAGATTTCATCTAGCCATATCTCATTCATGTTTAAGTTGTATTACTTATATTGTATTCTTGTATTAATATGTATTAACGTGTCCAACCTGCAATACCATTTATCTGCTGCATTCTCAGTAAAGCACCATTAATTATAAATATACTTCTGTGTAAATACTTCTTTGTAGCATAGTGAGTAGTAGTATAGTATCATGATTGAATCTAAACAATTTATAAAAAGTGCTATACTATCGTATTTACAATATTTCTAGCTTGTTTCCTAATAAATTGATCGGTGTCTGATTTCTTTGTTCAAAATACTTTTTGCAGAGTTTTTTTTAAAAATAAGAATATTTACAGCCAGTATTTACAGCCAAGGGATATACTTTTACTAGGTTTTCTTAAGATGTCTTTGGCATAAAAATATATTGATATTTTAGCTCATGTGCTACAGTTTCTTTATTCTGTTGCTTCGTTTTATATGACATAAATGGGTCAATGCAAGATCCTAAAACTAAGGCAAATCACATTCTTAGTCGTGATACTTGTGAGTTAGGTTACCAAATTGAATCAGCAGCAATAGAGTAAAAGAACATTTTCATATTGTTGCCTACCTTGGGTCAAATCAACTCTTATTTGATTGACCCAGTGGTTTCTAATCACAAGTAAAAGTTAACAGGGCCGCCATCAGAAGTTTTGGGGCCCTTTATAGAACAAATGGTCTGCCCCTCACTCCATTACGAGACATGAGCAGTCTCAGACAATTAACCCCTCCATTATCAGACATTAGCAGTTTTGGACAATTACCCCTCTCTATTACCAGACCAGATGTTGGCTGCAGCTTACACTGAGCTCCAGATATGAATTCTTTCCTGATTGGCTGAGACCTCCTACTAATCAATGGGGCTTTTTTTCATGGAGGGAGACTTTGTTAAAAAAAATATACAGCCGGACCCCTCACTTCAGCAACAACATTCAGTAATATTCAATAAGGTATTTAGACATGAAAAATAGAGATTATTAACAAAATCAGGAGAAGCAATGCATTGCGATGGGCCAACCCCAGTGAGCTTTTCAGCAAGAAAAGTTTGTCCCTATTGCTTCACTAATGGAACAATGCATAACACAGGGCCATCTCACTTAGCAGGTATAACTTTTTCTACTAGACTTCAGTCCCAGCAGATTATTGTTTTAATAATAGTCTGCTGTAGCCTTGATAGTCCTGATACAGAAAAACATTTACAGTTTTTAAATAATTATGAAACAACACATTGCTGTGATACTCACAATATATCTTCTCTATTCTCAGTCAGCTGACGGGTAGTGCTGCTCCTGAAGGCTGGCAAGGGTCCCTTGGGTGTACATATAATTTAGGCCCTGGCTTCACGGCAGGGGGTACATACAGTGACGGGTAAGACAATGGTATTTTTATATCCTTGTTATTTATTACTCTGTATAACTATGTTTAAATATATATATATTAACTTGGCATAATGGTGGTTTATATTTAAGTCAATAAAACATGACTTTTTGTGAAAATTCTGCTGTTGAAGGCCTAATTTTGCAAATCAGAACAATTATAAATGTATTTAGCTAATGGATTTTGCAGATTGGTTATTGTGATGCCATTACAATCTGCCAAATCCTATGACACGTATGAAGGTAGTGGGGACCGTGCTAAATGACAGAAACCCACCAAATATACCCCTCACTAACCCCTAAAACCCGAACCCACCAAATAAAGAACACACCACAACGTTATGGATTAAAAACAGGCCACAGCTTTTATTAGCATAACATCTATATGTACTGTGATAGCATAACCTTTAAAAACAACCATATATTATACATTTTTTATGCAAATGAAAAAAAACCTGTTTTGTTTTAATATGTACCAGAAACATTGTTCATTACATGAAGGTAAGTGCAGATATTCTATTTTTAATGTGCAACATTATCTATCCTTAGTGATGTTCAGGTCAATGTGTACAACTATCAAGAAATTAAATCATCGGCAAACGTAATGGGCATTATAAGAGGGAGCGTGGAACCAGGTAAGAGAATTGCCACAAGCTGTAAATTATGGTATTGACCTCGCCATAAAATTATTGTCTACATCAATCACGTTTCCTTTTAAGGAGCCAGGGAAAGGAAATAACCATTGGCAAACGCTCTTATGTTTGAGATTCTGGTCTATGTATTTGAACTGATGGCAGGATAGCATGCACAGTGGCCAGATCAAAGAGCCATTGACACTAAAATGATTACCCTCTTTCCCCTAATCTGCTGGATCTTATTACTAAATGTAGCTCCTAGTACACCTGAATTCCCAACCCCATCCCAGCAATAATTATTTAATCAATTAAATTTTTTGCTAAGAATGCTAAATTGTCATGTGAAACAAAAGCAGGTGCTGATAAGTTGAAACTGAATTTTTTTTTCTTATTAAAATAAACCTTTATAGTAAGTTATAAAATGATAGATGTGCTAAAGCATTCTAGAGAGTGTTAAATTAATGTTTTGCACCTTTAACACAACTTACATTTTCTCTGGTTTCACTTTTGCATTCATATCCCGACTGTATCTGTATACAGACAGGTACGTGATGTATGGTAATCACAGAGACAGCTGGGTCCATGGAGCCATAGATCCTAGCAGTGGAACTGCAGTCATGCTGGAAATCACCAGGATTCTGGGAACCAAGGTCAAGCAAGGTACTATGGATTGTTAAGATGAACGATTTCTAAAAGATTTGTCAGGCAACAAACAACTTTAGGTTTATGTTCAGAGCGTTCCAAATTAAAATAATCATAGAGGAAAAATGTGGTATGTTGCTTTAACAAGTTTAGAACAATACAGCACCCAGCAGCTTATTTACCTAGCTCAGGCCTGTGTCAGCACCCCTAGCCTTCACCTCTGTGGCTACTGTCTTCACCAGACGTTACGGCATATCCCGTCACTTTGTATTTTAAAGGCGCACAGCCTTAATATTTTAGCCTACAGTCAGCCTTAGATGTGCAATAAACATCAGAACTCTTACAACAGAATATACAGTGAGATTAAGAACACCATTGTGACAAGTGAGATGTCTATTTTTATCCACTATTTACGATACAAAGCATTAAGCTACACTAGCATTATGAGCTCTAAGGAAGGTTGATTAAAAAAGATGAAAAGTCCCTAAATCTACTCAACACAAACCTGGCAGCATTTAATGGTTTTGGTGTTTTATAGTTGATATGCACATCTTTGTTCCACAGGTAAATGGCGTCCACGAAGGTCCATCATTTTTGGAAGCTGGGGAGCTGAAGAATTTGGTTTGATTGGGTCGACAGAATTTGCAGAGGTAATTTGAGCTGATATATCCTCCCAGAGAGATAGTCATTAATATACTGGCAGGTATTTGATTAAAATTCCCTTAGAGAAATAGTCAGTGCACTAGATAACTTTTTAAATTATTTTCAAACGTGGAGCTTCTCAAGCCTGATCAATCTGCAAGATTTTTGCGATTGTAAAGTGCACATACAATAGTAGTTGTGAAGCATTTCAGAGTATACATGGTACAAAACGTGGCAACAACAAAACATACCTCTTAAAATAATGTCAGTCTTATAAATCATAAATATATAGATATAAATCATTATTCCAATGCGCTCTCATTATTTTCCTTATAGGAGTACTACAGCAAACTAAGAGACCGAACTGCAGCATATATCAACGTGGACATTTCTGTATTTGGTGAGGCCTGTATTAATATATTTAACTCAAGGGGTTTAGAGTGGATGCATTAGGTTTGACAGAAAGAACCAATATGGCCCATCTAGCCTGCCTTTTTTATTCACTTTTTTGTAGGACAGCTTTATGAACATCCCAAGATTTCTTAAATTCATTTACTGCAGTCAGCTGTACCACTCCCACTATATGTCTTTTCTAGGTATCTACTGTCCTTCTCATGTAAACTAGTTTTCTTGCATAACCTTTCTTCCACAGATTAACTTTAAATTATTCCCTCCATTTCTGGCACTCTGTTTTGCTCTTGGACTGTATTTAATCTCTTAACATATTTGAATCCTTTTATCACATCCCCCCACACCTACATTCTTGTAGGGTGTAGATATTTGGGTTTGTATGTCATTCCTGTTATGTTTTATCAGTATGACTGTGTACCAGTACGACTGTGGCCCTTCTATGCTTGAGGTTGCTGAGTTTGGGGTTTTATTTCACAAATGTAAATAGTAAAATATTAGCAAGTATAGAATTGTATGCCTTCCTGAGAACATGGGTTTGGTGGTATCAACTGAGTGACCCTAAGAACCAGAGTGTACAGCCAAAGCCTTGAAGTTCAATTTTAGAATTACTGATTTGTCCCAGGAATGATTTACCTGAATTTATCAAGAACTGTGTTTGAAGGACAAAGAAGTCATGCTATTTGTGATGCATAAAAAATCTGGTCTGAATCAGTAATATCTCACAATGCTGATGACTTACCTGTTTACCCTAATCTCTCTTTTCTAGCCAATGCTACATTGAGGGCCCAGGGAACACCTCCAGTTCAGGATGTCATATTTAAAGCAGCAAAACAGGTACCTGATGGCAACAGACGTCTGCTAGACTCCGTTCTTTAATATGCCATGCATACCTTACTGGTGTGTTTCTCAACCATGTTTCTGATACACTATAAATACAAAACATTATATATATATATTAATATTATTATATTAACATTAACATTATTAATATTAAATTATTATATTTATTTATAATATATATATATATTATAACTATCACAGAGGATAGAATTTAAGATTGTATATCTTACATTACATTACTTATATCTGCAGGTGCAAGCCCCTATAAGCCCCTCTCTCTCAGTCTATGACAACTGGATCCGTTACTTCAATCGGAGCAGCTCAATCTATGCCAAAGTCATACCCCAGTAAGACTTTTGTGGACCTCCTTATGTGGCTTATGAAAACATTTAGACTTGTTAAAACATCCATATCCAGAGGAGTATAGCAGGAATGGTCCTACAAAGATTTTTAGAAGCCATTTTCATCAGTAGAACTGACACTGTATAGTGAGCGATGCAAACTTAAACAAACAAAGTTATAGGGCCAAGAATAATGGCTACTTGAGATTTTTCCAGCCCTGATATCAGTTATAGAGACAAAAGGGAAAGGTTGTGAGAAAATTCACACTAGGATGTCTATTAATTAAATATGCTGTTTGTAGGAATGTTGAACATCCCAAAACTCTGTTACGTGCATTATGAAGGTCCAGCCCCAGTAAGCTTCTCCTACAGGAATGACTAAGCTGTCCCATTTAATGCATAGTTAAACAACTGAGTACATCACTAAATCAATTTGCCTATTAGTTATGTGGAGTAGCTCCATTCTCCTTCCAACTCCGTCTTTAGTGAATAGATCCTGAGACACTGAGAAGGACATGAGAAGGTTTAAAAGAGGGTGTGCTTTGAAACAGGAGAAGGTTTGAAAGTAGTTTAAGAGAGAGCACACAAACAGATATAGAGCAAGGTTAGAGAGAGAATGAATGCTCGTGCACAGGGGAGGTTTGCAAGAAAGCAGAATGTTTGTGCATACTCAGATACAAGAGAAGGTTTGTGAGAGCACACACCCAGACAAGAATCAAAATGCACTCTGTGTTCAGATGTAGAAGAAGGTTTGCAGAGTGTACCTAGACACAGGAAGTTTGAGAGGGTGCATGTTCAGACTCATTAACTCACACATTTAATACAGCACAAACAGACAATGGGAAATGTCGAGAGAGATCAGATTATCGTAACTGTTCGTTTGTATGCCCTCCAACTGTCTTTGGAGTTACATGTTGTGTATAACAAATTATCCATGGTCAAAAAGTTTACAGCCAGGAGACAGAATTCTGTACAGCACAATGTGTACAGATATTTTTTAGATTGAGAGCATCTCTGAACTCTCTATAGATATATGTTGTGTGTTGAACTTGCTTGTGCTTGCATTCTATCTGTTTATTAAATAACTGTCTATGACCAAGATGGTTTGATTGCAGTTAATATATTTGTGTATTTAAGCATATCAGCGTATGTGCTTTTTAATAGGTTGGGTACACTTGGAGCTGGCAGTGATTACGCTCCCTTCTTGCATTATCTGGGCATCACCTGTATGGATCTCGCTTATACATATGACAGGGTAACGTATAATGAACAAAAAGCCAAGCCAATGATTTTGTACCTGATATTCCTTTTGTATCTAGAATTAATTGTTTAATTTTGCATGCCAGAAGATGAGTGCCAACACAGTCTACAAGGATTTAGCACTCAAAATCTAGATAAATGAAGGTCGGAGTAGACGTAGGTCATAGGTTATATGACCATAACAAATAAATATCAAATGTATTAAGGTAACAAAGGTTCAGACTGATAGAGGAGGCTAGAATAGCTTATCCCTTTTGTAAATAAATGTACAAAATAATATTGATGACTAGTGCATATAACTTTAAATCTGTAAGAAAGATATATTGGGACAAGGAGAAAAAGAGAGAGAATATTTAATATGTTATATATAAATCTGAGAAAAAGAAGAAGAGAGAGAGATATAGAGGAGGGAGAGATGGAAACAAGAGAGAGAACATTTAATATGTTATATATAAATCTGCCACTGGCTGCCATTACTCTATAGTGTAACTTTTAATCTTTTAAAATAACACAAAAAAAATCACAAATAATAGGTAAGCCAAAAAGCCACAGTTCCCTTTGGAGCAGAATATTGCACTGGGTGTGGGTTTAAGTTTATTTATTTATTTTTTTAATTTAAAAGTTCCTTTTTTCTTATTGTTTGATGTGTTGTGTGGGGTGGGTTGAGAAATGCAGTCATGGAAGTTGTAACTTGACAATTTCAAAGTTGCAGACACTAGCATCAACTCACAAACAACTTGTTTATTAATGAATATACATGTTATTTTGTCTGTTGTAACATTGATGAGTATGTAAATGAAGTCAAATTGCATCAGTTGAGCCAAGTGCGTGAATAGATCCTCACTACTGTATATAAGCCTTTTTTATTGTGCAGTATACACAGGGCCACCAGTCTTCTGCAAGATCATATTGTACAATCACAATTAATCTATGACTACTTTCTCACCATACAGAGCAAAACATCAGCAAGAATATATCCCGCCTATCACACAGCTTATGACACATTTGATTATGCTGCCAAATTTATTGACCCAGGTAAAAGTGACTCTTGCATGGCATGTTTTACAATACCTTTGCCAACATTTATTTTACATATCAAAAGCAATATATGTGTATACAAATCAACCTTATGTATATTCTATATGGAGTATCTCACCTTCTTTTTGTATTTTAAAGCTGCATGAATATTCCTCCCTATTATATTATCTCTCCTGTATTGTAAGCGGCTAATTGTTGTTTATTGGCTTGGGTAGACTTTGTAAGGCTTTGTAAGGACCCTTGCAGATTTAGCAGCAGAGGAGAAACCTCAGGAAAAACCCCTGATCAATATTTTTCTTTAGACTTCAGTTATTAATTATTTTTGGACCTTTAACTATTGTGATGCTAGGATGTACAGTATTGAGGAAACAATGAGACAGACTCTATGTGTTTCTTTAAAGGATTTACCAGTCATCAGACAGTAGCCCGTACTGCAGGGAACATTTTACTGCGTCTTTCCGACAGTCTTATCATCCCGCTGGCACCACTTGATTACTGGGAGACACTGGATAATTACTATAAAGAAGCAGAAAAAAACCTTCAGAGTGCACTGAATGAAAGGTCAATTCATCTGGGTAAGAGACACAGTTGTATGATAAAGGATTAGTTCACTATACAAGACACAGGTCACAGGTGAAACATCCCACAGGAAAAATATGAAATTATCTGTCAGTCAATGTTACGTGGCCTACAGCTTCCATAATACTTAGTGAGCCTACAGCATTTAGAGCACCATCTAGCTTCATCTATAGGCAATATACAAGGCAATCGATACATAAACTGAGTCATTTTTACAAAACTATTTTTTTTGCTTGAAACATTTTTTTTCACAAATCACTTCAGTCCCCTATGGACTATATTGTGATTGGTGCAGGGGGATCGCAGGGAGGAGAGTGAGAAACCATATTTCTCACTCTCCTCACATGCTGAAGGACAAATCAGCAAAAAAAATAAATTAAAAAAAAATTGTTAGTGATTAAAAAAAATCACTAAAATAATACAATAAATATTTTTTAAAAAAAAACAATAAAGTGGGCTAAGTGATGTCATTGTGACATCACTGGCATTAATAACATGTTGAAGAGAGCCCTAAGAGCACCTTTAACCATACTGCACTTAAAAAAACAAAATACAAAAAATAAAATTTAAAAATAAGAAAAATAGACAAAAAGATAATAAAAAAAAAACCCTAACATCACATTGCCCTACACACAACATCTAAAAAGTATAACCCTCCTGCCCCGGTTCACAACCCCCAAACCCGTTAAGCCATAAGCAAAACATTGCTACGAAAAATGTACAACCTTTAGTATGTCCTGATAAGTGTGGCGAAAGTATGGAAAATGCTTATAAATGAGGTATTTCTGAAAATATGACACCTGAATTGATAAACTTGGGGGATTTTCCATCACTTTACCTAATTTTGTGAGAATTCAGAGGGAAATATATAAAAAAAAATTGCTAGTTTTTACAAAATTTATCATCTAACTATGGTATAAAAAAAAGCTCTATGTCTCCTTGAAAAAACAATATATAGTTTACATGGGTACACTATTCGCAGGAAAGGAGAATAATCGCTGAACCAACATACCGCAAAAATGGCAAAATTGCTCCGGGCTTTGAGGTACCAAAAACCCCTGGGACTGAAGGGGTTAAATCACTTACTAGTAAATAACAAGAGCACTTAGAGTCATGTGCCTCAATTTAGTGACCCACCTAAACCTTAACCAATTTTAACTGTGGGGGAGAAAAGCATGGGTAGTGGTTCTACCTCTCTAGTGGTTACATGTTCAAGATCATGAGAGCGAAAAAAACGACCAGAAATTTTCTTTTTCCCCCCACAAATTTTCTTTTCTTTTTTCCCCAAATATAGTGGCAGTACACAAGGATGCGCTCTTCTTAATGGGACAGGTAGCCTGTAAAACTTAAGTGAAATGGTTTATCCCCTCCTCCTTACCTATAAATACCGTATGTTCCCCCCGTCATGTTCCACAGTAAGACACAACAGAGATGCTCAAATATTTTTTTATTAGTATATAGTATGGGAGGGAAGTTTGTACTTCCGCTATATTTGGGGAAAAAGGAATTTACATGTGGGGTTATAATGTAACCACCTGCAGCACCTTTCACCCGGAAGAAGCTTCAGAGGAGGAAAAAACATCTAGCCTGTAGTGGTTCAGGAATGTATTAAAGGATACTGACACTGGTAGAGTGAGTTTTAACATAAACTGAATAATGTCCGTAAGCCACCTGACAATAGTTGCTTTTGAGGAAGCCTTCACTGCAGATTTACCAAAGTAGTTTATGTACATATGGTCAGATGTTCGGAATTCAGCCGTACGTTTTAGGTAAATATGCAGTGCTCTTTTGACATCTAAGGTATGCCACTTTTCTTCTTCCGGCAATGACGGTGATGGATAAAAGGTAGTACAATGGGTTCATTTATATTGGTTTTGGATATGATGTTAGGAAGGAAGGATTATGGTGAAGTCTTGGGAAGAAGAGAGTGCAGACCCTTCGGGCTGATGTGATGGCCACTAGAAAAACCGGCTTCAGGGACAAAATCTTTCTAGAAACTTCTTCCAGTGGTCCAAAAGGAGCTGCACAGAGAACCTTTAAAACCAGAGATAAATCCCAGCAGTTGGTACCTGTTTTAGATGTTTTATCCAGAACATTGCTTATATCCCTCTAACATAACACAACTGCACTGTAACCTAGATTTTGTTTTCTTCTAAGTGTCATCATACCAAAGGTTCTATGCATTCTTTCCAATCCAGAGCCCTTGAAGACAGCTGTGGACAGATACAAACGAGCTGCTGAGGCCCTGAATACAAAAATTAAAGATTTAAAAGCTACTGAAGAGACGTAAGTGGGGTTCTTTATAATGCCTTCCTTGCAAGCATGAAAAGCTGCAGACCCTAGGCATTCTGATGCCACATTAATGTTGTTAGGGCATGTTAATACATTGCGCCACGTTGGTTATGTGAAAATGTGGGGTCAAACAGATGGTCTACAAATCTACAAGTACTGGTTACCATTGTACCCTAATGGCTGTTAGTGTGCCTGGCAGGGGCAGACAAAGAATCAATTAGAGTTATGGTGTTTAACAAGTAAAATGTGAGTTGCAGTGAGATAGAAAATCAATCCCAATGCATTGGTTATGCATTCAGAAAATATAGCTCAACTCTTCTCACAGAAGATACAGGGTTTACCCCTGTACCACACCGATCATGAAATTAAATCTCATTGTAACTCACCAACAGTTCACTAACTAGTGTATATTTTTTAACCTATCATGCTTAGTCCCTGTAGAATAATAGATGCCCTCTTTTGCTAAAACTGACAGGACTGCAGCCATTCCTATGCAATTAATAGATCCCTATGTCCAGGCATGTTAAACTGAATAAGTATGGTTATATGATGACAAATCTGGACATGAAAATGAAGGCGATGTATCTATATGAGATAAGAAGCTGGCCAACTAGCAAGTTTAGAAACGAGAGACTCCATAGGTTTTTGCTATATTGTGAATTATAAATTTTATACTGTTCTAACATGAAACTCTTTGTTGTTTTAGGCCACTTATGATACGGATGATTAATGATCAACTAATGCTCTTGGAGCGTGCCTTTATTAATCATCATGCAATGGCTCAACCTTATTTCAGGTATGTAACCAGGCATTTAAATGATGTATAAGCTTTGAAGCACTAAACATTCTAGTGATTACCAATGATATTCGCTTGTTCTTTCGCTTGAAAGTAAGAAAACTACCCATCATTCTTTATTTATTATGCACTGATTTGCAGACTTCACCGAATGAGAGTTCTACATGTACCGATAAGCCATAACATTATGACCACCTGGCTAATATTGCCTAGGTCCCACTTTTGCCCTCAAAACAGCCCTGACCCGTTGAGGCATGTACTCAATTTGATCTCTGAAGGTGTGCTGCAGTATCTGGCACAAAGACATAAGCAGCAGATCCTTTAGACCTGTAAGTTGTGAGGTGTGGCATCCATGAATCGGACTTGTTTGTCCAGCAATCACACAGATGCTTGATTGGATTGAGAACTGGGGAATGTGGAGGCCAACGCAACACCTTAAACTGGTTGTTGTGCTCCTCAAACCATTCCTGAACCATTTTTGCTTTGTGGCATTATCCTGCTGAAAGATACCAATACCATCAGGGAATACAATGTCCATGAAAGGGTGTGCATGTTCTGCAACAACACTTAGGTACTTGTCAAAGTAACATCCACATGAATGGCAGGACCCAAGGTTTCCCAGGAGAACATTGCTGAAAGCATCACATTGCCTCTGGCGGCTTGCCTTCTTCCCATAGTGAATCTTGGTGCTATGTGTTCTCCAGGTAAGAGACGCTCACACACCAGGCCATCCACAGGATGTAAAAGAAAACATGATTCATCAGACCAGGCCATCTTCTTCCATTGTTCAGTGGCCCGGTTCTTATGCACCACGAAATGCTCACTTGCTGTCTAACATATCCCAGCCACTCACAGGTTATTAGTGTTATTCACTTCACTTGTCACTGGTCATAATGTTATGGCTGCTCAGTGTAAATTTGAACCTCACACAGATCCTGAAAATTAGCAACTTCTTTCTTCCTCATTGGAGGTAAATTTTTACTCATATGAGCCCACTTTATTCCACTACTTGTCATGAGTCTATACAAGTCTGCTCCTTAAAATGAGAGTGATATACAGTCAAAGAATAATATTGTGCTTTTATTTGCTGTTGTCACCTAAATCCGATACCAAAGTACACCAAAAAATGTATGCAAAACTTATAATAAGAACGAGCAATGGCTAAACTATTATCGGGTAATATAGCTTAAAACGTTGTTTGTGATAAGAAACATTTGTATTGTAAACTATGGTCTTCAGAGGAAATTGCATAGTAACATGTGTCTACTGCTTTTATGATCCAGCCACGTGATCTGGGCTCCTCGCAGTTACAGTGTGACTACCTTTCCTGGCCTTGCAAATGCCTACGGCAAGGCTGTCTCCTCCCAGCTGCCACAGGACTGGGATCAAGTCCACCATCAATTGACCATAGCTATCCAGGCTGTGGATAACGCTGCATCAACCCTAGAAACTGCTGCCTCCGTTTAACGAAACGTCTATAAAATAAGATCTTTTTTTAACTAGTTTAGTGTAACCTGTATACTACCTCCACACTACTCCCACTTCGTGTCCATGCAAATCTCTTCTACCTCCAGTCATACTGGAAGCACTGTGAATGAACTTTGGGAATTGTTGGTCACACTGACCTGTGGCTTAATGCCAAGTTCCAATCTTTCTGCACTCATTGGCCCCTTCTATCGCTTCAAGCAAGTACATGTGAGAGAGGGAATTCCTGGTCCACCAGCCTTAGGGTCAAGTAGACATTACAAAGCCTGAAGGATGCAATGGAGCCTCATCGTTTGGTCCATCAGTACGTTCGGCACATGTATGGTAGCATAGGGGGGCTTTATTTTCTACACAATGCTGCCAGGACCCTTTATTTTGCAGTTTTCATTTTACATCTACTAAAATTGTCCTTGGCCCATGACTGGGGGTAAAGGATTTATTTATTTTTTTTTAAATTACCAGCCATCAGTTGGGGCCAGTAACACCACCTGAAACCACACGCTTCACAAGCACTATTTTAGTTGTTTTTTGTACACATGTGGATTTTTTATTTGAGTCATGTGTGTTTGACACTGGAATGCCTGATTGGAGCTGGGTCTCTGATGGGATGGTGAGCTTTGACTTTCAGCAGCCAACCCTCCTTGAAGTATATACTCATATACACACACACACAGTATTGGTCTCTGCATCTACTGTAGCCTTGCTGGTATAAATATATATATTTTTTTAATTTTGCTTTGTTCATCTAATGGGCCTGAAAGATTCTCGATGGTCCTAGATTTAGCAATCATCCCACAGTGTTCAAATGAGAGAACATGCATAAAACAAACACAGGTTCAGGTGGTATTTAGTAATGCAGAAGGGATGATCAATGGGTATTATGAAACAAAGAACAAAGTTTCCTGCAGTATTATTACTGAAGTCTAGATGCATTATTTGGCATTTGAGAAAAAAAACTAAACTGGTTCCAAAACCCCTTATGGAAAATGATCTAAAGCCCCTTCCTATTCTACCACACAGTCATTTTTAAGGAATTCAGTAAGAATCTGTGTCCCCCAGCCTGCAACACTCTCCACAAAGGGAAGTTGGCAGATGTTACAATATCCCAAAAACAGAGGTTATCACTATCGATATATACTGTTTATACACTTATGACAACTTGGCCTGTTAGTATATAGAATTGGTCAATAACATTGCAACTGCTGTTACTCATTACATTTACAGTGGGCAAAACAGAATGAATATGGTGCTTGTAAAATCTGTGACCCCCACCCCCCCAATCTTACCTTTTACTTCCATAAGTTAAATTCCATAAACTAAACAAATGTGTGAGCAGATTAACATGAACAACAGATATGTATTAAATAATGGGTACACTGGTGAAAATAATCTTTATTGTCATCACAGTCTTTTGCATAACCACAGTAAATCCAGGCTAATATGTTCAAGTCTGTAGTACAAGAAATGGTCAATCTCATTCGCCTGGATATGATGGGTCCTTTGTTCTGTTTAACATCAGACATCTCCAAAATGTTAACCATCTTGAAATACAAATGTATGATAACAATTTGTAATACATTTTTAATAAAACAGTTCACAATTTCCTTCAGTTAGTTTTTGGCCTCATGAATTCTCCCTCATTCTCACCCATCATAATCTCAGCCCAGGTCAAGTCCCCCCTTTTTGTTTCTATTAAAATATACTCTCTCCCTGTGCATTCAGGCCCTGAATCCTTAAAAGATGCTTTAAAAAAAACCACAGATTGTTTCTCCCCCGAAATAATAGCCAAGCCTCTCCTCCTACACATTTCACTGGCCATCCCAGTCGTGTCAATTGCCAACAGCACCACAAGGAGATCTAGTGGAAAGCGACAGTTCCGGCTGCTGTAGGCATGGGTTAGGACTCGTAGTGCATTGTCTCGGGCTTTGGGAAGATGTCTGTAGAAAGAGCATGCCTGCAGGCAGTCAAGCTGACGAATCAAATGGAACAATCGTACCCAGTTTCCCTCCATATAGGCGCGATTTACTGCCAACGCAATCTGCACCTGTGGTGAATCGCCCACGCCACGTGGTAGTTTCAGAGCACGATTTATGGTGTCCATATTGCCTGCAGGATAAAAAGAGTTAATTAATGTTATCTATTTTGAATATGCGGATGAACCCAAAGTTGCTAGTAACACACTAAGATGGTTAAAGCATAGGATGTGCAAAAAATCCTCCGTAGCTACTGTCTTATTAAGATGCATGTGAAATTACATAGGTTATGTGAGAAACTATACATCTACTTATGTTAATCTCCCTGTAGGCTCTAACCACTACTGAAACTAAAGGACAGATATTAACTCAACAAAATCACATCAGTTTGATTTGAGGCATCCAGATATCAAACATAATGCTTAATAATAATCTGGTAGCACATTTTTCATAATAAGCCATTAATAATAGAGTCCCAAATCTTAAAGAAGGCCTGTAACCAGTCATATAGCCTTACCTAAATCATACAGAAGCAACAAGGCTTGAAACTCAGCTTCCCTGGGGCATTTTGGATCCATTCCGTAGCATTCCATCAGATCAGCAAAGCAATCCCGAACCTGCTTTGCGTGCAACACTTCATCATAGCTACCTGAGGGCAAGTCTCTCACCAGATATGGAGCACAAAGAAGGAATCCAAGGCTCCCCTCCAAAACAAAGGCCCCTAAACGCCCTTGGATCCTCTGTACTGTCAAGTCCTGCCTCACCGCCCGTAGACGATCAAATACAAAAATATAAGCCTCTGCCAAAGATGCAAAATCTCTTTCGTTAACGTGATCCCACACTTCCATCAATAGGTAGTTCACCGTTTTTAACAACACGGACGGAGGTCGGAGGTCACACGGCGAAGACAGCTTCTTTCCTGCAGCAGGACGGCTGTATTCTTTAACAGTTTTGGAGGGGTCAGCTAATGGGAGGCTTCGCGTTTTACATCGCCCTCTTGCCCAATTCCCTTCACCCACTAGAGTCTCGAATCTGAACAGACGACCCTGTTGCTCTCTTTCTTTGCACTCTCGCATTGGGCACATATCCAGGCATCGTCCAACTGGAGGCGGTGGCGATACATTCATCCTTCTGGACCACAATAACTACCTGAATAAGGAGTAGAAGTCACCTGTAACGTTATGTTTTTATAACTTGAAATCATCGTTTTACAGAAACGTTTCTATAATGAACAATTGCTTACCATGTACTCGATATGCAAACAGTATCATAATAATTGTAGCCGTTTAGAAAACCGCTAGTCTCCTGGCCATCCACATCAACCTTCAGGGACCCTGCACTTTTAAGACATTTGTTCTTACCGGTTGCTTAGGTTTCTTTTAAAACTGTCAGTTTAACGGAAACTTGCATTCAAAGTTTATAAGGTCAAAACATGGGAACATCATTGTTCCATCGTACAGCGCTGTGTAACATGATGGTGCTATATTTAAAAAGAATACTAGTAATCATAATTAAAAATAGCCAGATTACTAAAAACCAAAGCTAAGATTTTAGCTGGCTAAAAAACATTTTTTTCCCCCTTATTATTAATATCGAAATGCACAGATTATTCCTGTGACAATTTTGTCAGATTTCTCTATAATCTCTCTCACGACAAATGAACGGTTCGTGTATGTTTTGAATAATAAAGCCGTTAAAATAACGCTAACAGTATTGCAGGGTTCCTTACCACATATTAAGTACCTTTCACTAATAACACAATAACGAATTGCATACAAATGTATAATATGGGACCTTTTCATGCGTACAAAATCGTATTACAAAATAACGAACACGTTGCATACCTTTGTTTATATGTACTTATGCCACATAACCATATTATTAATTACTTCGCTGCCCCTTATAACGCTGTTTTGTCACGTGACAGCCGGTTTTAGTACGCTTCAATCCATGGCTATTTCCCAGCATACTTCTTTTTGTAGTATTTGACAGTTCCGAACGGCTTACTTCCGCCCCCCTTCCCAACGTACTCTCTGTTAATAGTGCGTTTACGGAACTTCCGGTTATCTTTTTTTCCCGGGCGCGTGCAGTATCTTCAATAAAGAAATTGCGAACGTGACGGATTAATTTATTTAAATAGTGATAAGTGAAAGCCGTCAGTGTTTCGTTGATTTAACATATGTATTTTGTACAAATATAGTTTGAAATAATAAAATAATCTTAATGCACATCTGCATGAAGAAAAAAAATCTTTTTGACTGACAGATAGCGCCTTTCACTCACTCAATCTTCTGCTCCAGCCAGGGGCAGATTGGGTGCTGCAGTGCACGACCGGGCATAGGCATGGCTGCATAAGCATACAACTCTAATATGCCGGCACTCGTTGGCCTTAACGTTCTAGGGCCACCTAATGATCACCAATTTTTTTGTGTTGCGCTAAAACGTGAGATGCGGCTTCTCTTTTGGACCGCCCATTTCTAAAGGGTATGTCTACCAGTGTTCTGCAATGCAAGTGTGTATAGGCACAAATGTGTTCACAAATTCAGTTATGTCAATTGAATATTAACCCTTTTAGTCCCCTTAGAAGGTACCTGTATCTCTTTCAAACCTGTCACAAGAAGCCAATTAGGACGTG
Source organism: Spea multiplicata (assembly GCA_009364415.1). Classification (NCBI taxonomy): domain Eukaryota; kingdom Metazoa; phylum Chordata; class Amphibia; order Anura; family Pelobatidae; genus Spea; species Spea multiplicata. The sequence goes on along the minus strand of VKOC01046613.1, from coordinate 60,481 downwards.
CAGGTACGTCCTGACTTTGTTTGAGTGGCAGGGACACCTCCGTGCAGCTACACCAACAGCCTGGAGTCTCCCTGTTGGCAGAAGCAAGCATTTCTGGCTTGCTGACACCCAGTTCACTTGAGGAGAAAGGAGCCTTACCATTGCTTCCCATTAAAGGAGAAAGGAGCCTTACCATTGCTAATCGGGCCATGCTTGCTGATCACAGTGTGAGCCGCACAAACAGATCAGCATGAGAGAGAGAACAATTATTTATCCCCATTTCCAAAGATTTCTTTTTAAAACGAATACACTGTTACACACACAGAATACAAAATTAAAAAACAAAAACTGCGTGGAAGCTCAGTAATGTCACTGATGTCAGTGATAAATATATAAAAAAAACACTACTCCCAAACCACTTAATAGTATTAAGAAAATTTGTAATATGGGTGGTATTTAAAGCATGGATGTGGCCCTCTGGAACATAAAAATATGTATGTAATGAGGAGATGTTGCTGAACATAAATTAGATCATTGTTCAGCTGTGGCACTTACAGTAAAGAAGGCAATTACAGCAAGATTGCAAAAAATATGATTTTTTCTATCACTAAAAAATATTACGTATTTCTATGATTTTAAAAGACCCTACTTCTCCAGAACAAAATTATGTATAAGTTCATCAAATATGGAAAAGGGGAATTATGGTTTAACAAACATGGTAAAAATGACAAAAAATATTTTGGCCCTTTGGTTATGAAAATCCACAGGCCTGAAGGGGTTAAACACACGCAAACTGTTATACCACAGGATAATGCACACGGACCACAGAGTAACACACGCAGGAAATAGTAATACAGTTTAACACGCACTGGACACACATCACACACACACACATGCCTGACATTGTGATCCAATAAGTTATGGTAGATATGGAGCAGGGGACTCTCCCCCCACCAGGGATAACAGGTTTTGCAGCACAACGCTATCAAATCCGGAGCTTGTGATTCCCCAGCCAGTGAGGAGACTGCAAAGCTTAATTGCTGCACTTCCGTGTTTCCAGCATTGTCATTTCTGGATCCGTGTCTCAACGAGAAGACGCTGCAGCAATGTTGTGAGAGATAACTACATGCTAATCAATTAGCCTAAAACTTTGTCAAGAACGTCTATCATTCTGGGACCATCGTAGCTTTGCAGTATTCACCATTTACTTTTGGTGGGTCTACATTTTTGACCCAACATGACACTGTGTCAGTGCCCTAAACCAAGCCTAGCACTGCATGCTATTGGTGAGAACTGCAATAGACTTAAGACCAGCGTATAGGCAAAAAAGGTTGAAAAGGTTTGGGGAGAATGTTATAGATGCATTTTAATCAGTTCAATGTTAGATTGATGAAGCACAAATAATCAAGAGGGCCAAGAGGCCCACTAATTTGCCTACACAGAGCTGCCATCAGAAATTTTGGGCCCAGTACGGATGTATGTGCCTGCTTAGCATTGCAACCCCTCCACATGTCTTTTTCGCAGTTCCTATTTGCATTTTCTTGTCCCCTGAGTATCCCTCCCCCTCATCCTAATGTACATACCCCTCTGCTGCCTTCTCCCACCAGTGTCTGTGCATCTCTGTCCTCATGGTGCATACATATTTGACCCCTAGTGTCAAATCCACCCTGTACCCATCCCTCCAGTGCAAGTACCTCGCTGTCCCCATTACCCATCTGCATGCATCTCTATGACTACCCATGCTTGCTGTGAACCTTTTGTAGAGCAGAACCTAGCAGAAGGAGCGAGGTAATGAGTGTGATGTCTCAATTGTTAACTTGCATTTCCTGCTGCCAGCACACTTCTACAAATTGCATGTGTGACAAGCAAGATAGGTAGTCACAGATGAGTAGGGACAGTAAAGGTCCATGAGGGTCCTGGGCCCCCTGGAGGCCAGGCTCCTAACAACTGTATCGGCTTTACCTCCCTGATGGCGGCCCTGTGCCTGTGGACTAGATACCTTATTATTTACTTTTTCCTTTCCTTTTGAGTTCATCCTACTCTCGTATTCATTCATTATGTAAAACTACCCACTACCCCTGCAAAGGTATTTGTAGAAAGAAAAAAACCCAGATAATGATCCACTGATCGACAGTGTCCCAGCTATAAACACACATCAATCATATAACAAATTTCAAACATGATATTAATTTTGTTATCGCCAGGAATTTTCCAACATTTGCTGTAAAGTCTTGCTGTATAAGACTTCTCTTTTGTACCAATGTCAATATTCCAAATGTGTGTCTTTGAAAATCAATCTGGGCTCCTGCTCATGTGCTCCTGGAAAATCATCTCTGCATGGCGCAGGTATTCAGATGTTCTGCGCGCAACTGTGTCCCTCCTAGATATGCAAGGATCACCTGGAAATATGAATAAAACACCTTGAATATTTTCCAAAACAGCCACACAGCTATCCACAACATGGTTTGGCAGCTTGTCACACCCTAGCTGTAACTGTACTAGCATGATTATATAGTTCACGGAACTCCAAAACATTGCACCCAGATATTTGATCTTAAATAAAGACCAGTCAACACAAGAAATTAAGTTACTAACCACACAAGCATGTTAATAAGTATGTAGGATATTAGCAATTACTAAAAATATAACGTGCCATTTATTCTCACCTTTTACTCCCCTTAATAAAGTATCCACAGCATTACGGTATAGCCTGAAAGCTTCTGGGTAATCTCCAGCAGTCTCCTTTTCCATTGCTTTTTGGATTTCTAAAGTGGCCTCTGACACGTAGGCCCCACCTTCTTCTAAATCATTTGTAAGTGCAGAGTTTGGTTTCTCCCCTTCACACTCCAGTGACAGCAGGCATAAATCAAGTTCCGATTCCACAAGAGACCGTTCTGGATGTAAGACAAATCAATGTGTTACATGAAAACTGCATCTGCTCTAACACAGGCATTCCCAGTGTCAGCTTACAGCAGCCTCTAACAGTAGTGATGCTCAAGACAGCCTTAAAAGCAAGTAATTTTATACATTTTTCATTGAGATGGCTGCACTAAAGGTGGGATGCCCCAAAACAGTGTGTGTGTGTGGTGCACTAAGCCTGGAATATGCACATAAGTGACTGCATACAGTGGATCAATTTTATGACCGATTAGTCTGTGGGGAAAAAAGAGCAACTTATGCTGAGGATACACATATTTACACACACATACCGTATTTGCTCGATTATAAGACGACCCCCCCACAATTTGAATATTAATTTAGGAATATAAGACTACCCTATAGGAAAAAATGTTTTACTAGTAAACAATTTTTTGATATGTAGTATGATTGAGAAAAATGCATTTTTGTTTTTATTTGCCAACCTGCCCCCAAGTTATGCACATCTGCCCCAGATATGAGCGTAGACAACCTCTGCTGCTGCCGGAAAGTCATGTCACGCCAGTGCTCTGTCATAGAAGCCCCAGCGGAAGTGCAAGCAGAAGCGGAGGCTGTCTACACACATAGTGCAGGCGTTCACCGGCTGCCAGAAAGGAGGATCCAGTTCCCCTGCAGCACTGCGGGGATCCTCCTCTCTGGCAGCCAGTGGACGTCTGTTCGATGTGCACAGACAACATCAACTTCTGCCAGCACTTCCACTGGGGCCCCTATGATGGAGCACCGGAGGGTCGTGTCATGCCGGTGCTCGGTCATAGAAGCCCCAGAGGAAGTGCCGGCAGCAGCTGGCAGCACTGCGGGGGAGTCAGACCTCTGTTTGAGGTGGAATTATAAGACGACCTCGAATATATAAGACAATGGGTATTTTCAGAGAATTATATATTCAAGCAAATACAGTATATATTCACTTTTCATAGTTGCCTAAAAAGTAAACTCAGACCGGATGTCCTCTGGACAGTCTTAAAAAAAAAGTTTCAGAGTAACCTCAAGTGCCCCTAAAACACCGAAGGCTGAGTCTAAAGAACCTATGCTTTAGATAAAGAAAATACTGTAAGATTATCCGTACCTTCCTTAAAGCAGGGGTCAAACAGTGCCAGATCACTGAAAGTGAGCGGGTGCTTGGGAGATGATTCGGGCTCACTCTTTGTTCTTTCATTTTCTAATTGAACATGGTCCTCGCTGATATCAAACAACAAATCAAATGGAGATAGTTCTGCAGAAGACAAATTTGTAAATAACATATAACCTTGTCATTAGGCATTTAAGAGTACACCAATGCACACTTTCTGTTTTCTTCAATAATTTTCTCTATTATTCCATGACTAACAATCAGGAGTTTTGGATCCATGAAAACTGTGCACCAATGCTTATTCTAGAGCAGGGATCTTGGGCCAATAACTCTGGAGCTAGAGGTAGATCACTGTCTGTCTCGGTTATGACTTTGCCAGAGAGTCTGCCACAGTCTACATCGTGAAGAGATGAGGCTGCTAGGTGTCTATTCTGACCCAAATAAGTCTCATAAAAATGCATTCACAATAAATAAGATGCAATATGTAAGGTAATTATCATCGCTTCTAACAAACATAACCAAGAGCCGCAAAAATTGGGACAGAGTTGCCTTCAGATATATTTTACATTTTTCCTCTGAAAGCAAAATATATAATACTCCTTCTGGACTCCGACAAACCATTATAAAATCTACATATTTTGTGAACACTTGATAAGGGTTCTATGGTTCCATCCCTTTACTCAACTCACCACCACCAACAGCATCTTCAGCTTCAGCTTCTTCTTTCACCTCTTGTGTCACTATATCTCCTGAAGCATTATCGACACCTTCTTTGACTTCATTAGATAAAGACTGTACTTGTTCTGGTGTAAGAGGAGGAGGTAACACAAGGGTACCTACTGAATCTGTAATGTCCGATCGTGCCACAACCTCTCCTCCCTACAAACAACACACATAACAGTGAATTACATGTCTGCCAACCTCCACAAAAGGACAACCAAATGACAAGAAGGAACTCTGGCATATTTCAAAATACCCCTTGGAATCTTACCCTAAAGAATTCTTTTAACTGTGGGCTATTATTTAGAGCTGGGATATTCACAGTGAACTTGAGCATATCTTCTGCTGCTTGTCTTCTCTCTTCTATCACGGGAGCGTCAAAACGCCCTGTATAACAAAAAAAAATAAAAATAAAAATATATATATATATAAAATTACTTAAACTTTAGGAACTTCAATATATTTTACTACACACACTCTTTAGTTAACAGAGATTCAAAAAATAGACTTTTTTTATTGTTTTGCTTCTGCCTAAAACGACAGCAGGACATGTACATATGTATTGGTGCAATGTCTATGGAAGCTGAGTAGCATCAGCCAATTACAATTACACTACCTGAACATTGATACGCAATGCGTGATTAAGTATGCTTCCTCCTTACACTCCCTAATATAAGACAAGGCCGTCGGGGGGTCAATAAGATAGACGTTTCATTTTCTAACTCAAATAACTAATGGACGTTTGCACCAACTTGCTTATAGTAAAACGGACTCCAATATGCATTAAAAAAAATAATAAAGCAGTTTGGGTATCTAAACTGACAATTTAAAGCTGATCTACCACCATTACTAAATCCCACTTTTTACATTTGTAGACACCAAATAAACCAAATTGTGGTGACAGATTACAAGGAGCAGGGGCAGGCTGGTCTCGGGGCAGTTTTCTCCCTGGCTGGTCCAAAATTCTTCTAACACAGCCAGTATGTCTTGCGAAGGTGGGAATGAGGTCCTCACCCCACTCCCTCAAGATTGTAAGCTTGCGAGTAGGGCCCTCTCTACCTAATGTATCGGTTTGTCTTAGTCTGTCAATTCTCGTCTTGTCATACCCCTTGAACATATGTACTGTATTAAGTGCTGCGTAAATTGTTGGCTCTATATAAATAAAAGATATTATTATTAATAATGTAGTGCTATGTAATAGTGTGGCTCTTCGCACAGTGAAAAAAAGGCTCTGGGCAATATAGGAGTGTGCAGGTGCAACTGTTTGGATGTTAGAGTGTAAAAGTGCATGTGCTAGTGCATATTTTAGTCACTGGAGGCAGGGAGGACCACCCCGGTCCTCCCTCCCCGAGTTACTTTTACACTCTAAAAGCCAACAGACCAAAAGGTGTTAAGGAGGGAAGGTGTCAGTCTTCACCTTACCTATGAACTCTTGCATTGCTTTATGTGGCAAGATATATGAACATGATTTGTCCAGCTGTAAGATGACATCTTCTCACAGGCAAAACTTACCCCTATTCATGATTATTCATTCTCATCATACCTCACCATTATATTAACAACAAACTGTATCTCCATAATTATATGGGGTATGCATTCACCTAACAATTCACCTACCGATCTACATGTACAATGTTAAATTCAAAGATCCTGGTGTTTGAAAGTCAACCCAAGGGACAGTAATTGTGAAAAATGTCAGATACATAAAGCTGACAAACAACACAAAAAAGTATTCTGTGTGTGTGGTCCATAAGGTCAACAGTTCTATATACATCCTAACATTTATTGGTCCACACGGAAAGTCTTTTGTCCACAATTATTTCCCTTATCCAAATATTAAAAAAGGTAGGAGAGGAAAAGGTTATATGAAAAACCACATCCCCTCTTACCAAAAACTTGAGCTTTGGGAAATGCTGGGAATTCCTGATTGCGCTGGAAGAGATTTCTGTGAGTGTATGAGAGCTCTCCGTGAAGTTTCTTAAAGTCGCTGTACCGTTTCCATATAACCACCTAAACATGAAGAATAAGAAAAGCATGTTTAGATTTATCACGCACCCATTGGAAGTCCCCAATACCACATCATATGCTTTATGTAATATGCGTTTATTTTTAATTTTGCGAGGTGTTTATCTGGTATTATTATTGATTAATGCCCAATCAATGGTGTTTATGTGCCATACTACATTGTTGTTGTGATAGCTAATTAATAGATGCAATTAGTTTAGGTGCTACCTCTAGACACAGACTGAGATGAGCAGACGGGAAGAGCGTTATTCTGTTGAAACAATCAGTGGGAAAACTCAATGGTTGCTATAATGAATGCCTTAACTGTGCTTGCTAGTATCACATGCCGCCAGTGTCTGTCCTGACTTATCACATGACATCTGAAATTCTAATAATACTGACTTGGACTATACCTCTTTAACATCATGGGGGTTCTTCTTTGATATAAACTGAAGAAAAAGAAGCAAAACAGGGAGATATTACAATTAATAGACTTCACACATACAGTAATGTTTATATATATATATATATATATATTCGTGTGTGACACTAATACAAATGTAAGGCTGACCAGGGCAAAGAGTAGAGGTAGCTGGAGTAAAACGAAAGGTTTTGGTTTATCCAATTGCTGTCAAGTTATATATGACACTGTAGAAATATATGTTAATTGCATACCTCAGCTGTCACCTTATATTCAGTGAATCCCTTCGGATGGGTCCGGGTTTCGGTCACGTAATACCGACGTTCATGCTGATCCCGGCTACCCCGGGACATCTTTTGAGGCTACTGCTTAATATGAGGACCCTTTAAGAGTCCTCCTAGCGCCTTGACTTGTCAGTGAGCATACGCATTGGTCCGTGATGACAGCCAGACCTGAAGCAATACAAAGCGTAATGCGGAAGAGTGTTGCCGGCCAGTTAGCTTGGCGCATGCGCCGGGTGTGTATGTACCGCTGCAGGAGTATTACGCTTTCATACTCTGGTAAATACTGGGAACCACCTTTTTTGGGGATGGGTCGCGTGTCAACTTTCAGAGTGCCAAATGGCTCTGCTAATGGTTTGATTCTGTCTGAACAATGGACCAAAGAGGTCCACAAAGCTTATGTGATGCTACATGTTTCTTTGCTCCAAGACAGGCCTGGATTAGCCACCTGGCACATCAGGCACGTGCCCCATGGGCCACTGGCCAGCAGCCATCCATACCCAATCTCATACCTCCCATCATTTCAAAATGTGAATTTTTTTTTTTAAATCTTGCGGAACTCACCAATACAAGCAATTGCACTTTAAAATGCTTGCATCGTCACTTAAAACACGCTTCATTTTTGTCAGCACAGTCATGCATATTAAAAATAACCAACACATTGAATTGAATTCCCATAAGCTCAGCCAGACATACTACTTCCATGATGCTGGCTGAGCATCATGGGAAGTGCAGCGACAGTAAAGCTGCAGATGCTAGCTGTGAACTAAAATTCCTATGATTCTCAGCCAGCCAGGTGTCCACCATAATGCTGGCTGAGCATCATTGGAAGAGTAGTCCACAGCAGCAGAAATTTTTTTAAATTAAAAAAGGCTAATGTTAGCCTCCCTCCCAGGTCCCCTACACACACATATACACGTACACTGCCCTTAAAGAAAAATATAGATGCATACACTGCCCTTACACACACACATATACATGGACACTGCCCTTACACACACATACATGTACACTGCCCGTATACACACACACATATATACTTGTACACTGCCCTTACACACATATACATGTACACTGCCCTTTGATTTTGAAATCAAAACATTTGCTACTGTATACGTTTTTAGATGAAAAGGTTCCATTTTATTCAGTGGAACAAAACAGTGATCACATTATTCTTCACGATATTCTTGTAAGAAATTTGTATTTCATTATTAATTCATGTAAAAAAAATCATATTTAATAAAAGCTATGATTGAGAATTTTTTATTTGCCAACCTGCCTCAGTTATGTACATCTGACCCCAGGCTTGCCACTCTGACCCCAGAAATGCCTTATACCCCCCCTTATACCACCCCTATATGACACTCTGCCTCCCAGATGTGCCTTATACCCCTATATGCCACTCTACCCATGATATGCATTTTAACCCCCTATATGCCACTCTGCCTCCAGAAATGCCTTATACTCCCTATATGCCACTCTGCCTGCAGAAATGCCTTATACCCCCTATATGCTTGAGAATGCTTGTTAGTGTGTGTGTCTGCCTGGGTATGCATGTTAATGTCTGCCTGGGTTTGTATGTGTGTCTGTGTATGTGAGTGCTTGTCTGTATTTAGTGTGTGTCTGGGTATGTATGCTAGCGAATGCATGTGTATCTGCCTAAGTATGTTAGAATGGGTGTCTGAGTATGTTAGTATGTATACCTCGGCATGTTAGTGTGTAAACATGTCTATTTGGGTATGTTAGTAAAAGTGTGTCTGGGTATGTTAGTGTGTGTGTCTATGTTAGTGTGTGTCTGGGGTTTTTTATTGTGTAAGCATGTGCCTTTGGGTATGTTAGAGTCTTTGTCAGGGTATGTTTATGTATGTGGGTATTTTAGTATGTGAACATGTGTCTTTGGGTATATTTGTGTGTATGTGGGGTATTTTAGTGTGTTAACATACACTCACTGGCCACTTTATTAGATACACCTGTTCAATTGCTTGTTAACACAAATAACTTATCAGTCAATCACATGGCAGCAACTCATTGCATTTAGGCATGTAGACGTGGTCAAGACAACTTGCTGAATCTCAAACCGAGCATCAGAATGGGGAAGAAAGGGGATTTAAGTGACTTTGAATGTGGCATGGTTGTTGGTGCCAGACGGGCTGGTCTGAGTATTTCAGAAACTGCTGATCTACTGGAATTTTCACTCACAACCATCTCAAGGGTTTACAGAGAATGGTCTGAAAAAATATCCAGTGACTGGCAGTTGTGTGGGCGAAAAATGCCTTGTTGATGTCAGAAGTCAGAGGAGAAAGGGCAGACTGGTTTGAGATGACAGAAAGGCTACAGTAACTCAAATAACCACTTATTACAACCAAGGTATGCAGAATACCATCTCTGAACACACAACATGTCGAACCTTGAAGCAGATGGGCTACAGCAGCAAACGACCACAACGGGTGCCACTTCTGTCAGCTAAAAACAGGAAACCGAGGCTACAATTCGCACAGGCTTCCCAAAATTGGACAATGAAATACTGGAAGAACATTGCCTGGTCTGATGAGTCTCTATTCCAGCTTTGACATTCAGATAACAGGGTCAGAATTTGGTGTAAACCACATGAAAGCATGGATCTATCCTGCCTTGTATCAACAGTTCAGGCTGCTGGTGGTGGTGTAATGGTGTGGGAGACACTTTCTTGGCACATTTGGGGCCCCTTGGTACCAATTGAGCATCGATTAAATACGACAGCCTAGCTGAGTATTGTTGCTGACCGTGTCCATCCCTTTATGACCACAGTGTACCCATCTTCTGATGGCTAATGCACCACGTCACAAAGCTTACATCATCTCAAACTGGTTTCTTAAATATGACAATGAGTTTACTGTACTTCAATGGCCTCCACAATTACCAGATCTCAATCCAATAGAGCACCTTTGGGATGTGGTGAATGGGAAATTTGGATTATAGATGTGACAAATCTGCGGCAACTGCGTGATGCCATCATGTCCATATGGATCAAAGTCTCTGAGGAATGTTTCTAGCACCTTGCAGAAAGTATGCCACAAAATAACGAAGGCAGTTTTGAAGGCGAAAGGGGGTCCAACCCGGAACTTGCAAAGTGTACCTAATAAAATATCTGTGTATCTTGCTACCTTCTCTGCCAACCACTTCTGTGTCCCGGTCTCCTTTCCCCCAGCTACGCTTCTTCTCTTGCCTTCTTGTTCTTTTGCCTTCTACCTTATTTCTTTGTCCGCTTCTCCCCATGTATTCTTCGTGAACCTGCATGGGTCCATGGACTTTTTCCACTGGGATTGGGTTGGAACAGGCCCACTTCAAGGTGATGAGGAGACTTATTTTGTGCACACACGGAACAGACAGCTGCGTAAGCAGTTATGTCAGTGCATAAATTAGGCCACCAAAACTGCTGAGAAATAGACCATATTAATTGATTTTTGTCCGGATACCCAGCGGCCTTGGTAGCATGGTACGTGTGGAGCAGTTTAGCGCGAAGGTGTTTGTTACCAAAGAAACGGCCACAGGGCTTCTCGGGAGGAGCGGTGGTTAAGGCGGTCAGGATCTCCTCACCCAAGGTAGAGGTTAAACTGATACAAATCATAGCCAAGATACGGTCCGGGGGAATCACAGGAGTAGGAGGAGATTCCTCTCTAGATAAGGAGGAAAACGTCTTCGTATCAGGAAGGTATGAGACGACATAATTAAATCTTGACAGGAACAGAGCCCATTTGGCCTGTCTGGGGGATAGGCGTTTGGCCTCAGATAAGTATGTCAAGTTCTTGTGGTCCGTTAATATCAGTATCGGTACTGATGTGCCCTCTAGAAGGTGCCTCCATTGTTTGAGAGCTAGGGTGATGGCTAGTAGTTCTTGATCTCCTATATCATAATTGCACTCCGCTTGGCTTAACTTCTTGGAGAATTAACCACATGGATGCATAAGGCTCTCTGGGGTAGGACATTGCAACAGGAGGGCGCCTACTCCTGTCTCAGACGCATCAACTTCTAGAATGAAGGGAACACTAGGTTGGGGTGTGCCAGTACCGGTGCTGTAGCGGAGGAGGCTTTGAGTTTTTCAAAAGCCTTGATGGCATCCTTTTTGGTCATGTCGGTGTTATAGCCCATCAGTTTATCCCTTATATTATTTTGGCCTCATACCTGTTTTCATGTATTAAAGGCTCACAGACCCTGTATACCAGGGGCGTCCAACATAAGGCCCGCGCACCTCGAGCCCTGCTACAACAAGAGCCCTGCTACTTACCTGTGGGAGGGTCTTTTGTACTGGATAGAGGAAGCGGAACCCAACAGGAAGATCTGTACGAGTCCAAGAACATGTCTCCCTCACAGTCGGTAAGAGGTTTGACCAAGGAGGAGAAACGAGGAATAAATTTTATGTAGTAGTTGGCAAAACCAAGGAATCTTTGAACTGAACGGAGGTTCAAAAGTTGAGGCCACTGTAGAACTGAGAATAGTTTATCTGGATCCATGGAGAATCCCTCAGGGGAAATAACATACTCCAGAAAAGTAACCTGTTTGCGGTGAAATTCGCATTTTTCTAATTTGCAAAACATTCTCTGTGGAATGTATGAGAATATCATCGAGATGAACCACCACGCATTGCTGCAATGTCGGAGAACGTCATTAATGAATTCTTGGAAAACCGCGGGAGCATTGCAGAGACCGATGGGCATTAAGAGATATTCACAATGCCTTTCCAAAATAATGCCCCAGCGGGGACAAGGGTAAGTTACAACTAAAAACAAACCAATCACGTTCCCAGGATAAATAATACCCTTATTAATGTATTTGTTGAAAGGTATAACCAAAAACGATGTTTAAAAATACCAGTGTCACCAGTCCTGCCATGAAAGGTATACCTCACTATAACATGAGGGCATATGCCCACAGTCGTATAACACTAATAATATCAAATCATATATACTGTTGATGGCTGCAGTCCTAACAACAGAAATAATTGAATTTTGACTGGTGACACAGGCTTATTAAAAACTCAGACAAATAGCCCCCCTGACATGTTTCGCTCCTCAGAGCTTCATCAGAGGTCTGGAGTAATGGCTCTTCATAATGCCTGCTCCTGGTGTTGAACTTGTGACCTTCCTTAATCCTCTCGAGATAGTATACCAAATCAAGCTTAGATGGGCCGGGTTCAGCAATACGAAGATCAGTGAAGTCAGTATGCAATAGCCTGGGATCAGGAGCCAAGTGAGAAGTCATACAAAGGAATACAGGATACAAAATAATGCATTTGGACGCCGTAACAGACACAAGGGCAAAGAGGAAGTGGAACTGGCTGCTTAAATAGCCTGAAAGGAATTTCCTGATAGCAGCCAGGTTGGGAAGTGCCAGACCTCGGGCTCCCACAACTGGATGGAAGAAAGAAGACAGAAGATAAGGTAAGAGATGGGGAGAAAGGGGTGTGAGTGCACACTGGTGTGTATATATATATATATACACATACGTGTGTGTGTGTGTGTGTATATATATACATATACATGTGTGTGTAAAGGCAGGGGTGTGTGGTGAGGGCAGTGTATAAATGTGTATGTATGGACAGGCATATGTGTAGATATATATATAGATATATATACATATCTACACACATATTATATATATATACACATATATATATTATATATGTGTGTGTGTGTAAGGGCAGTGCATGTATGTATATGTCAGCCAGCAAATCAACCAGCAAATCACCGGTAAGGTACATCGCTTGCCGTGACTGGCTGGTTGTTGTACGCTGGGTAGAGGGGTAGTCCTATACGGCGAGTATAGTCCAAACTCTATATTTGGACTGTAAAAGTTGGGGGTCGTCTTATACGCCCAGTCGTCTTATACGCCGGAATATACGGTATATGTAATCTGGTATATGTATTTGTAATCTGGTTCAGTCAGAGCCGGCCTTAAATGTTCCGGCGCTCAGCATGACACACCGGCACCGCAACGGAGTCACGCAAAGTGAGGGGTGCCCAGCGGTTGCTGAAAACGTCACGAGCGACCACTCGGCGCCCCTACCCGGGACTTAAATTGAAACATCGTTTTTTTTATTTGTTTTAACTTTATTAACATCCTCCAAAAAAAACAATGCTTCAATTTAACCCCTTCAGGACCGGGATTTTGATACTAACGTGTCGCTAAAGGACCGGAGCCGTTTTTGCCATGTCTGTCTTCAACTGTAATTTCTCTCTTATCAATTGGTGCACCCACACAAATCATATATTGTTTTTTTCAGCACAAGTAGGGCTTTCATTTGATACCATATTAAGCTGGGTAGTACATTGTTTTATTTGAAAAAAACTGGAAAAAGTGGGGAAAAAATGAAAAAAACGCATTTTTTTACAGTTTTGTATACATACAAATTGTACACACATTGAACCAATGGGAAAAAATTATCCCAAATATATTCATTAACTTGTCCTGATTTGGAAACCACCCAACATGGCCAGGATTTTTATCTATTTTGACCAGTATAGGGCAAATATTGCAAGGCATGCATCACGTTTTTGAAATGTAATTTTTTTCAAATTTGGCATCATAGTCTAATAACTTTAATAGTTGTCACAGATACTGATTATCCCCCCAAAATTATATGTTTATGAACAGTAGATAAGTCAAGGTGTACAACTAGGGTCATTTTGACACTTTTCAAACAGGGATTTTATCGCCAATTGCTGCCAAATTTTGAGGTATTTTTATATTTTTTTTGTTTTTTTTGCATACGTTGCAATGTTGCTTTAGATTTTATATTATATTTTGTATAGAATATGTGCAACTGCAGAACAAAACACCAAATTGTGTTCACCAACATCTCCCGGTTCCAACAAGGCCTCACATGCATGGTTCATGCATTTTTTGAGGAAGCTATGAGGGCAAAACTGGAACATGCGCATTTTCGTTTTCACATTTGGAATTTTCAGAAATTGGTTTCCTGGGCCCATATCCCATTTGGGACATTTTGGAAGCCCCCCACTGTAAAGTACCCCATAAAAGTATATATTTATGAACAGTAGACGAGTCAAGGTGTTCAACTAGGGTAGTTTTGACAGTTTTCAGCCAGCCATTTCTTCACTGATGTCTGCCAAACTTCACAGGGAAATTATTTTATTGCGTTTTTAACGCATACATTTCAATGTTGCACTGAATTTCTTGCACACCATAAGTGCAACAGTGGAAGAAAACACCACATTTTGTTCACCAACATCCCCCGATTCCAACAAGGCCTCACATGCATGGTTCATGCATTTTTTTGAGGAAGTCATGAGGCCATAACTGGAACATGCGCAAGTTTTCAGGAATTGGTTTACTGGGCCCATATCCCATTTGGGACATTTTGGAAGCCCCCCACTGTAAAGTACCCCATAAAAGTATATATTTATGAACAGTAGACGAGTCAAGGTGTTCAACTAGGGTAGTTTTGACAGTTTTCAGCCAGCCATTTCTTCACTGATGTCTGCCAAACTTCACAGGGAAATTATTTTATTTCACGTCCCTTGACCTTGTCCTATGTATTTTATCTGTCTAGCAAGTCAACTAGCAACCAACTCAAATGTATAGGGAGATCCTATACCAAACTATGGAGTGATGTATAAGTTACCTAATTAAAATAATGCATGCTAGTATAAAAAAGAAAGTCAAACGATCTACATTGTATCATTTATATTAACTACTTCATATACAGTACAAAAAGTCTACACACCCATGATTTGTGATGTTAATGATAAATCATGTCAGAACGTTTTCCACCTTTAATGTGACCTTTAATGTGAACAATTCAATTACAAAACAAACTGAAATCTTTGACCTGGCATTTCAACAGGGGTGTGTGGACTTTTTATATCCACTGTATATTTTTAGCTATTATTAACACCTTGCTAATTGAAGAGCTGTATGAAGGTTTATACATATTTAATAAATAAACTCCTGTGTTCAAATACATTATGTTTTAATTCAGAAATTGTGGTAATACAGATTGTTTCTGCTTCATTGGTAAAATTCTGTTCATTATCGTAACTCATCAGATCTATAGTTCGGCCCACACAAGAAGCAATTTGCTGGCTTCAACAATAAGTAAATGGCTAGCAGATTGAGACTGCTCACCACAGAACAGACGCTTCGAGGAACTGATGGTATTAGCCTACTTAAAAGCAGGTTGGCCTCATTACTGCCAATTAAAGATAATCAGCAACAGTTGCTTTGACCAAGATACAGATCAGTGCTGAGCACTAGTCTAACAAGTACTATAATAAGTGCAACGGAGAATAGAAAATCCTAATTGTGCATGCACTGTGCCAGGCAACAGAAAGCTCTCTCCCATCTCATCTGTGCTAAATAGAACCACAGCTCTGGATTATAATATACCAATGCTACAGTTAGGCTATATCACAGTTACCAAACTCCCCACTCACACAAAAGTGTTTATGGAGATTACTGGTCTTATGTTTTGCATTAGCCTAAAATGGTTGCGATCAAGTGGCCTGGTAATGTTATAGCCCTGCATTATGGCGAAGGCTGACACAGGCTGCATAACATTTTAAGGAACAGTAAGATTCTGTTGCCTGAAGCTTACAAATTGCATCTGCAAAAGGGAAAGACAAGACTCTTGCCCAAGGTCATGCCATTCCCACTACGACTGTAAATATCAGTTTGATTAATTAATTGGAGAATGGTGCTTGAACCTGCCAGCTACCTCTACAAGAAAACTTAATGGCATGGTAAATAATAGTTCATCAAGATTATATTAGCCTTTTTGCCATTAGCAACTCTGTAAAACCAAGTAAGAGTGGAAAATATTCTTCTTGAATATGACTTTGCCTATCTCTCTAAAGCCATCATGAAAGGATAGTCTCACCTGGCTTGCTAACAAATATCAGCCAAACTGCTAACTAAAATCTTGAACGTTCCCTTGTCCAGTTAGGGTGGAACATGATATATTTTTTAATGTTATTGGACTTTTTATTTAAAGGCCAGCAGTTAATTGTAGAATATTTAAAAAAATAGAATAAGTAACTATTACGTATAATGTTATTAGATCATCCTGTATGAGATCTAGTTACTACATGCACTTCTGTATTCTTAAAGTGAGTTGTTGAATAGTTCTGCACATGTTACTGTGGTTGATTTCCTATTGAGGATCTCAGTCATGAGTTTCACATGCATCATTCCTCATCTTTACTGTATAGTCTTATTTTCCCACTTTGGCGGCCATTGAATCTGGTAATTGTACTGACAGTTCCTTGTAAGACAAATCATATCATTATATTATTAATGAAGCACATTTTTGGAACTGAAGAATGTGTTATCTCCCATAGCAAACTGTTGAGTATCCTCCTGGTTGGCCTTTTACTTCAAACCTGCCCTTTGGCTTTCCTTTCACATTATCTTATGTCCCTGTCTCATGGGGATCATCATCAGTATCTCTCCCCATACCCATCTGTTCTCTTACTGTATGTACCAAAATCTGCTTTCTTAATCTCTAAAACCACTAAGCCTCATGTTAATAAGCTTCTTTATAAAAATTTAGGTTGTTTGATCCCATGTTGAAAAATTTTGGCATTGTTTGATTTCAAAGGGATTATGCTCCCTTATTTTTTATAGATAGACAAGTCATATAATATCAGTCATAATAAATCATATAATGTGTTTTTTTTAAATATGGGACAATGAGTCGGGTGAAGCTGTGATAGATTTTATTTAGATAATTGGTGTTACTCATATTTGTTTTAATGAATTATTATCCATTATATTTTTAGTAGTATAAAATGTATGGTTAGTGGAATAGTGTGTTGGTAAGTTGGCACATACTAGGCTATCTTTCTTGACAGTCTCCTTCAGAGGGACAGCTATGACTAGAATGTCTTTCTGAGATGATGAAGCAAATCTTGTTGCTCATACAGAGGTAATGCTTAGCCACTGCGGCATCATGTTTAATAAGACAACTTGGTCTTCTGCTCTTGCGTAGAACTGGTCAAATCTTTTTTCATCACCTCCATGAAACCTAAGGTACTAACAAGGGAACAGACAGTATCTACCCACTGATGTCACACAGGTGACTTTTCCTGAAGTATCACATATATCACATCATGTATATTGTAACGTCACAAGCATTCACACAAATATACACATTGGCACATACTAAGACATGGGAACAAGGGGATGGCTGCCCCTTTGAGCTGTTTCTAACTGCAAGCCAAGACTATAAAATTCCAATATACTTGATGTACCTTTTGAGGTGTGAAATAATTTTAAACTATTCCAAGAGAGCTTTTTTGAAGAAGTTCATTATGTATAACAGAAGCATTCTATAACCAGAATGCCGAAAATTGACAAAATTAGAAATAGAATAATCCACAATATTTCTTGATCTTTCGAAATAGGACCCTAATTTGTTTTCCACAAGCCTGTGTGTATTTTAACAAGATGTTTAATCTTAAGAGTTCTTATGTTTTAAAGCGTTTCTTAGTATGCTATAGAATGTCTAAATCATCCATCACACAGGGCTAAGGTACCACCGGGGAATTTCTGCTGTAATTGGAAACAGACTTTAAAACAATGAATTTTACAGAATGAAAGAATAGTGTATATTGACTGACAGGTG
This sequence comes from Spea multiplicata, assembly GCA_009364415.1. Taxonomy (NCBI): domain Eukaryota; kingdom Metazoa; phylum Chordata; class Amphibia; order Anura; family Pelobatidae; genus Spea; species Spea multiplicata. The sequence continues at coordinate 42,452 of VKOC01046613.1, read as the reverse complement.
ATTTAGTTTTGGCCATTAGAGAGAAAGTGCATGTGTTGCTTAATACTTTGAAGTATGAAGCTAATGTACGATAGATCATTTTTTGTCACTTTAGCTCCAAACATGCTTTTAAAATTTACCAAATTGGACCTGTTAGCAATGTTTACATAATTAAAGTGAAACATAAGCAACTATCGCACGTTTTGCCAAATGAGAATATCAAGATTGATAGTAAGAAAGTGTTTGTTGGCTTAAGGACATCTTCAGGTTTTTGGAGGGTATCTGTATTAATTGCTGCGCAGAGAAGAATGACCAGTAATTCACCAAGGACTACTTAAATTTCTGTTTGTATTCTGTAAATGTAGATAGACATGATTTCAGTTTGTGTATTAGTATTAGGCTGTGGTTTTATTTAAAATTTGTGCAGGGCAAAGGAATACTAATACAAAAAAAAACATTTACCATCTTATAATTTTAGGCAGGCCCTTAAATTGCCGAAATTGTTAGGGCATCCAATATATGACAGCCACTTATGTTATTTCCGCAGGTTGCCTTCCATGCTAAATAAAAGCGTATACCCACTTCTGCCATATTTATTCCATGTTTTAAAAATCCTGGAGGCTTTTCCAGGATTTTTGAAAAGCCTTGTTATTAGGTATGCTGAGTACCTTCAGTATCTGGGGTTTGATGTTTGTCTACATGTAAATGGGGGGATGGGCAGAATGGATAGTGAATAGCAAAAGGAGAGTGAATGATAGCATTGAAAGTGCATGAAAAAGTTTTTTAGTACTCCAGAAGAAAAAAGTATGATTCTTTCAATTAATGCTGGTATTGGGTAAAAAGCATTACTGTATTGAGTCATCCCATTTGAACTGATTGCCCGGCACACTTCTTGGAAAAAAAGATGGCTTGATAAGATAAACGTAAGTGTTGGATAGATAATGTCACAGCTCATGTACCTATGTTGTTCTTGTTTGTTTAATTCTTAATTGATTGAGTCATTACATAGTTTGTAAGAAGCACTAATTGTTTTGGAAGGAATTGGAATGTCTCGGGTTACATGGCCTCAGGAACTGTCAGCAAACAATTGTAATCACATATTCTTTGCACCTTAAAAGACAACAGAGGGATGTTTTTTTGTGGGGGGGGGGAGCTGAGTAAATGATCAAATCAAAATAAACCGATCTGTAACCAAAAGCACATGATTTAAAGAAATACCGAAACAGGCCAATTATTTTGTGTTACCAGCGTATGGATCTATGTAACGTATATCGCGTGCCTCGCAATAAAAGATCAATAACGTAAATTTAAATGCAGGCATGATACAATAAAGTGATACTTTTCTGTGCCTGAAGAATAGGAAATAACTAAGATTAAGTATTAGATCCCTTAGGTTTATTAATGTTTTAGTATGAAGCTGCTTAATGCACCACACCCAAGACTTGACTCGAGTTCCTCTGTCTGATTTGCTCATAATGAGGATTTAAATACATATTTCTCCTAGTTTTGCAAAGAGATTAAAATTCCACAAATGTATTTAAGACAATAAGAAGCTTCACTTGGGCTTGCAACACAAAATACTGTTGACGAAATATGAACTTCAACAAAGTAAAACTTTCTTAGTAGAGTGACTCATAAAGACTCATTTTAAAAATGTCATGTAGAAAAATGCAGATTTCCACAGATTCAAAACAAAATTCTGATCATTGTGGCAATTATAACAAAATGAATATGCATTACTTTGGGCATTAGCAAAAACTCAACGCATCCATACATGCCATAAAGCTTTTTCTATCATATAGAGAGTGGTAAATGTAATAACTTTTATAATGAATTACTACGCCTACCTTTCATTATTTATAAAACAATTGCGTTAATACCAGACTTGTGCGTTTGTATTCGTCGAAATTGCAAATGTACTGAATTTTGGTAAAATAAGGCCAGCACCCCTGCAAAAAGCTCAAAATTTTTGTCCAAAATGTTTTGGTTTCACATTTACTCACACACTCTCAGACTCCTGATTCCGTATCTTCTCCGGCATCTTCTATCTTCTCCCTTCTCTTCTGTATTCTGTCTTGAATCCTTAATCTTCTATATTCTTTCTTTGTCCGCTTCTCTGTGGACATAACCCGGCAGCAACTTCCACCAAAATGGCACCGCTGCGGTTGATGTCCTCCACGATCCTCCAATGGGGGAAGAGAACTTCACCGCACGCGCCGCCATATTGCCCTCAGTTCATGTGAGGGCAAGTGCCGCTATATTGCCCTCAATTCACCTGAGGGCAAAATAACATAACTTGCAGTGACGTCCTCTCTCCGACTGAAAGATTGGGGAGGATGTCATAGCAGCGCTGCAGTGGAGATGCGGACGAAGAAAGAAGATAGCAGATTAAGGACTGAAGATTGAATATGGAGAAGATAGAACATGAAAGATTAGGAGGATTCGGAGGAATATGCAGAAGTGGTCGGCAGAAGTGGAAGTGGTCAACAGAGAAGCTAGGGAAACAGAGAGTGTGAGAGAGAGTGAGTGTATGACAGAGTGAGAGTGAATGTGTGTCCCGAATCAAAAATGCAACCTAATTTTTGGGCAAAACGAATAGGCAAGGAACGAAATTCAAAGCCTGAAAACAAATGGACCAAAAACAAACGGAAAAATTTGTCTGAACAGCTTTTGGCCCATTTGCACATGTCTAAGTTATACAAATATTGATATACAGTTTATGCAGCCCAACCTGTCTTTGTTAGACATGTAGATAGGTAAAACACACACACACATTTATTTCAATTATGAAATATTTCAAATACCACAAAGCCCCTTGCTATCATTTATACAGATTACCAGTATGTGTGTTGATGACTTTGGAAAAAGGCATGAACTTTTTACTTACTGCAATTAAAAAATAAAATATTTAGGGCAATCAAATTCCTCTTTTAGCAAGCGTGGTCATATATATAAATCAAACACCAAAAATATGTTTATGTTATTTCGTCTTTTTTTTTTGCTTCTAAAGTTCAAAAAAAAAGAAAACATAAATGTCTAGATTGTAAGCTTACGAGCAGGGCTGTCTTTAACTAATGTATCGGTTTGTCTTAGTCTCTCAGTTCTAGTTTTGTCATACTCTTTGAATATATGTATTGTAAGAAGCACTGCGTAAATTGTTGATGCTATATAAACCATAGTAATAGTAATAATAAACAACAAAATAATGGGCATTTGTATTTATGTTAAAAAATCAGATCTCTAAAAAATGTAAATATATTTTTTTGATCCTATTTCTGCATGTACAACGGATTTAAAAAGATTTAACTATGCAGCATATACTCAGTTCAACCCTTCTTCGAGGAAAAGGTCATCAGAGTTGGTCCTTTAAAAAGCCTATAATTGTAAGAAGCAAATGTGAAGTCCAGGATAATAATGAAAAGCCATGTAATTCCCACATCTATGATTACGAGTGACTACTACCTAATTTCAATGGGGTAAAACCTACCATTAGTATTGTAGGTATTGTGTAGGTAATACAAATGGTCAATGCACGTGTCCGAATAGTGGTACATTTCTTTCTCTTACAAGCTGATAATCACGGACTGTTCACAGACTATATTTTTCATGTTTTCTCCTCATGTGTTGAACCTCTTGTTTGTCTTACTGCTGAGCTCTCCAGTAGGTATTCTGTTATGCAGATTTTTGATCTGGGAAGCCATCCGTTATGCTAAGGAGTAAACCACTAGAATTACCCAATAGGTAGCTACTAGCTTACCCAGGTAAGATGTAAAATGTTATCTATTATGTCTGGGAGTCTATGGTGTATGGTGTCTTAGGAGAAGTCCTTTCAGTAGTTAGTTATGTGGGGTTCATCGGGATGGGGACATATTTAGAAGTATTTAAGCCAAGCCAAGGAATATTACCATATTATGTAAAATAGGTAAGTTATGAAGCAAACATCGCCTTAACTTTAGAGAAATATATAGTATCTGTGACATACAACAAAACAATGAATTTGCACACTCCCGGTAAATGTTACTTAAAATATATATTTTGGGAAGTATTGGGATTCTGTCACTCTATATGGCCACCACTATATCAAAGAACCCCAACCTTGGCGAGTCTTATATAATGCTAATATGCCTGTATTGCTAACAATGGTACTAAATCACTTTAAACCACTAATACTGTCATGCAATGTAAAACCTTATCTGCACAGTAACCAATATATACATACATACATATGTCTATATACTGCTGATCTCACCACCCCCAGCAAGACCACAAAATTAGGTTAGAGGGAGTATAGGGTTATTGAGAATGCCGCTGTGTATGATCTAATAGCTTAGTAAAAATGCACCCTATGAAATTGAAATATTCCATTAGTAGAATGGATATTTAAATATTTGGTATATAATGGTTTGGGATTTATTAAATCTACATAGTTTTTGCATAAATATCTAGCAGTATTGTGAAATAATCATAAATAACTGAGAAGTTAATTATTACTTAACCTTTTGAAATTCTTTAGCATTGGATAAAAACAGGCCATAGCCAATCAAAGCCTTTCAAAGTGCTTGGCATTTGGAAGCTTTGCATATTAGTCTGGATAATTGAGAAGTTCAGCTAAAGCTTCTGATCTTATACTTGGCAGATGGTTGCAAAGACTGGCAGCTGGCACCAGAAACCCTAAGGCACACACTATAGTACTGGTTTAAAATGAGTATCTTCACCAACTTGGCAAACAAAATTAAAAACATTGAATAGAATCATCCATCCTCTTGATAATTTGGGATATTTTGTGAAAAAAACATAGTTCTCTAATTAACAGTGAAAACCACTTGGAAAAATAGAGGCATATAGAAATTATTGTCATGCAGTTTGCATGGCTGTTTTATAATGTCTCCTGATCATACTTGTTAGAAATATTGCATCAGTACTGGAAAGTGCAAGTTTTGTCGTAAGGTAGTGAGCTGGGGTAAGGTGAGCAGCAGGTGTCAGAGCAAAGCAGGACTCAAGCGCCCTCCATTTACTAGGATTGTGTGTCATTGTTTTAGGACAAGCTGTCCAGGGCTGCTGGACAAACCATCCATTCCAACATATGGAGCACCACTAGTGTGCAGCATACCTTTTTTTTAACTGTAGGCTTTCAAAACTGAATGAAAACTGCTGTAAAATTGCAGGGCATTTTCACCGCACCGTGAAGGCCGGTCTACCCCACCACCATCTATGTCAGGACATCTTCATGTCCTTTGGGGAATCCAGCCCATTGGGCAGAGGTGAATGGGCATTAATGGGGCAGGTGGTGGCAGTCCTAAAGCCATTCAGGGATGTCACCGAGAACTTAATTCAGAGAGCACTGACACATTGAGACAGATCATCCTCTTACTTGCCTACCTTAAACAAAACATGAATTAATTCCTGGAAAATGAGGTCTTTCCGGGTGACAGATTCATGCTGATCAGTAGGCTGACAGAGAACCAAGAGCCAGTGTCCTGCTACTACTGCTCCTCTTTCACCTTCTTTACTCCGGGGGGATCATTTTTTATTTTGTTTTGATAATATTGGGGAAATTCAGTCCTGCACCAAGGGGCTGCATGTGCCAACCATCTACCAGGCCTAGTGCCTTATGGCTGCTGCGCCTCTCACACTCCTCTTTTTTGCTGTTGGCTCACATGAGTCACATGAGCTTTTAAGACCTCAGAAATATCTTCCTCGGATGTAATAAGTCAGTTCCATTACATGAAGAATGAAAATCTGAGGTCCAGAAAACGTACATGACTCTGCTTCTATCCTAGTCTACTTATTGAAATGATGGTTTTATATCAATTGGATTCATGCATTGTTTAACAATTACATAAAGATGACTGGAATCACTAGACATAGTATTGGCACTATAAATAAATACTGGTGAAAACAGTTTATGGATCTATACTTAAACTCTTCTCAAGCAAAATACTGAAAGCAAAGACAAAAAGCCGCTATAAATAACATGAGTACAGATAAATTAGCTGTATATAAAAATGTTATTATTTGAAGCACATGTTTGCCTGGAAATGATACCATAGTGTAGCTCTCTGTTCTAGAAGTGGAGGTTACAGATTTATACTTATAAATCCCCTTCTGAGAGAGGTCCATGTTCTGTTTTATGGTATGTCGAGTGATTAATGCATCCACATGTAGATTTGTTCATACTGCATTGCCTGTTACTGTTTTCTGTCCACAATGAAATCATCTCTTGTCTCTGTCAGTTTCTGGCAGTCATGTTTGGCCATGATGAAAATCAAAGGCTTGAAAGTAGTGGACCACATTGGATAATGCTTGAGGAATCTTAATATGCACTACTGATGCCTTCTTACTATCTCATCTCACATTCTTTCTTCATAAATAGACTCAGGGTCTATTTATCAGGGGACATCAGGGGTGGATCAAGATCATAAATACACACTACTGCAGAATAAATACACACTATATGACCAAAACTACAGTATGTAGACACCTGGCCACCTATATGAGCTTGTTGGACATCTCATTCCAAAACTATGGGCGTTCCACAACATTTTGAAGTGTCTCTGTGGCCATTCAGCCAAAAGGTCATTTGTGAGGTCAGGCACTGATCTTGGAAAAGAAGGCCTGGCTCCCAATCAGCATTCTAGTTCATCCCAATGGTGTTCAACAGGCTTATGATCAGGGATCTGTGTGGTCCACTCAAGTACCTCCACCAAATGTATCATACCATGGTTTTATGGATGTTGCTTTATGCATAGGTGTATAAACAGCCCCACACCGTTATGCCCCCACCACTAAACTTTACAGAAAGCATTTTAGTAGGTAGCATTCACCTGGAATCCACCATAGTTCTAGATAGTGAAGCATGAGTCATTACTTCAAAGAACAAGTTTCCACTCCTTCAGAGGCCGGTGGCGATGTGCTTTCAGTGCACTCCAGCCAAAGCTTGGCTTTATGCGTAGTGATCTTCGGCTTGTGTGCAGCTGCTCAGCCATGGAAACCCATTTCATGAAGCTCTGACACACATTGCTCGTGCTGATGTTGCTTTCAGAGGCTGTTTGGAAATCTGCAGTGCGTAATGCTACAGAGGATAGGCAATTTTCTCGTTTTATGTGCTTCAGCAGCCCTGCCCTGCTCATGGTAGAACTGCTGATACTACTAAACACATCCACTTTACAATCAAAACACCTAGTTTGTTTCATCACCATAAAAAGCACAATCATATACATTTATACAAAGATATCCCGTATAAATAAACACACATAATTCTATTTACTAAATAGAGAGTTGGCAGGAGAATTTGGTTTCATCTCCCCATTTTACTAGCACTGGTAGGTTTCCAAAGCAAGAAGGGCAGATTTTGCACTATATATAATGCATAATTCAATGTTTGAGGAGACATTGAAGAAATTCAGTTGATTTAATTATGCATTTTTGGAGGACAGCCAAGAATTTCATACAGGAGAAGCACACTGGAATTGGCTCCTTATCAATCATTTGGAATCCAAAATTTTGAACCTACAACTCTCCTGCAAACTCTCCTACCAACTTTTAGTGATAAGCCCTACTGAGAGATCCCCTTACCATCATTGGCCCATCATTACCTCTTTTGCCCTATTGTTAATCTGCTTTAAGTTATGTTTGCTCTTCAACAAGTGCCATTTACATCTTCTGTTACACTCCCCTTTTAGCAGCTGACACATCTGGGCCTGGCCCTTACCTACTGGTCCCTCTATTTCCCTCCGCCATCCAATGTTCCAGGTGCCCCAATAATCATATCCTCATACCCTGCTGCTCCTCTTGCCCCCTTGAACCTTGCCTTCTGGAATACCTGCTCTGTGTGTAAAAAAACACAATCACTTCACTGTTAGTTCCCAACAACTTCTTTCTCTAAGTGAAACCTGGCTGACCTCATATAGAACTGTTTTTCTTGCTGATTTTTTTCAATGGTGGCCTCCACCTCACTCACCTCCTGCTCCATCACTCTCTTTTTCCTCCTTTGAGGTTTGGCTATTCAATCCTATATGTTTATGCACTGGTATTGTATACCATTTCCCTGGTGCTGCTAATATTTTTGTTGATCACTTCTCATCATGGCTTCCCCACGTCCTCTCCTCTGATGTCCTCTTTCTCATGCTTAGGGATGTGAAAATTCAAGTAGACACTGCTTTAGAGTCTTGTGGCTTCTAAATTATTTTCAGTACCTCCTCCTTTGATCTCACACAGTATATTAACTTCCCTATAATGATTGTCATACCCTGGACCTTTTTTGTAGCATCTGTTAACTCACTAACGTCACTTTCTCCTTCTCTGACTGTCACCTTTTTTCTGCTCTCTCACTTTGCTTCCTACTCCTTCCCATTCCTTCCAACCACCCCGGCTAAACAGAGACCTTAGCTCAATCAACCTACTCCCACTTCTCTCCCCCATCTCAAACATGACATGTCCTAACCTAGCTACCTCTCTCTGCAGCTCCATTCTCGTGTCTGCTCTTAAAGGCTTACCCCAACCACTATTCGCTCTTTAAGAGGCTCATGTTTCCAACTCTAGCACACAAGATAACCCAATATCTCCGACGTTGCTTCTGTATTGCTAAATGTAGCTGGCAGAAGGCATTTATATATGCTTCTGCATGATAGGGTCTTTAGACCCATCCATATAACTTACCACATTTCATCTATCTTGATATTGTGTAAACAGTGAAAACAATATAGGCGTTCAAATTATTATAGCCCTGGGCTCACCTTCTATCATGGCTTCTCTTAGGCAGATTCTTCTCCAAAAATATGATGTATTAGATCATTCATGATAAGAAACTTTTGAAGAAAGATTGTTTTGGTATTAGAAACTGTATATCAAAGTTTCCATTTGCTGACCATCGCCATAAATATTGAATATTTGTTTAAACACGTTTTTTATCAGTGATAAATGGTAGAAACAGTAATCCAGAACACTAAAATGTATTATTCCTGAAATGTACATAACATCCTTTATGTATATAAGTATAAAACTCCATATGTCCTGTCACTACTTTAATGATATCCCCATAAAACAACCAATGGCTTAAAATGGAAGAAACATTTAAATGTGTAAAACAGACGTATATCAGATGTTTGGAGCAATACTAGATAGCAGAAAAAATAAAGATAGATTAGTCTAATCTACCCGTTCATCTGTAAATTAGACTTGTGCATTCGGATTTTTGCAAATTTGGTGTTTTTAACAAAAATTACCTGTTTCGCGTATTTGTACTAATCTCCAATAACGAGGAGGTTCCCTGTTGAAACTGCTGAAAACGAATTGTAAAAGTGCTGAATTTTGGTTAGAATTTGTCAATTAGTTGCCACATTTAACCGCCATTACAAGCTGTTTTTGAGCCACTTCAAAGCGTTTTGGCGTTTATTGAGGACATACGTGGGGGAAACTGTGTGTAGGAGGGTATCTATCAATGGCTGATAGGTAGAAGTAACCCCCCAAAAAACGGAGGGAGGAGGTGTCATTGATGGTTATAGTTGTGATTGATGGGTTCAACAAATAAAATTAAAATAAATACTGTAGAGTTTAGTTGATTAAGTTACCCATTTATGGTACTAGCCAAACCTCTGATTTGTGGACAACACAAAATATTTTGTATACCTTTCTATTGTATCATGTATTATTCTTCATCTTCATTGACAAAACTAGGAATGCTTTCAGTTGTTTAAAAGTTACAACCTGTTCCTGAGTAGTTTAAGACAGTTGCAAGTCAAACCTCTAATTTGTGAACATGTTATATTTTTTATTATCGTTCAATCATTCTTCATTAATAAGCTAATTTTGCTGATAAAACCACACATTCTAATATGCACAATATATCATATTGGAAAAGTCAGTCCTTTTCCAAGGGGCTTCATCATCCTATCATCTGCCAGTACAGGTCTGCTCAGGCCCAATACCCATAGCTTGCTGCTCGATTTGTGTAACCATTGGTGCTGTGCTGCTGGTCTATCTATCTATCTATCTATCTCTCTATCTCTCTATCTATCTATCTATCTATCTATCTATCTATCTATCTATCCATCCATTATCTATCTATCTATATCTATCTATCTATCTTATCTAACCATCCATCCATTTATTTATCTATCTATGTCTATCTATCCGATCTATCATTTCATTTTTATCTATCTATCTTCTATCTATCTATCTATCTATCTATCTATCTATCGTAGCTTTATATTTTAGTTTCCTCTTCTTCCAACATTATATTGTTTATATAATATATATCTGTCTTTAGATATTTCCAGGGATCATGAAGGAAAACATATTTGTGCAAAATGATTAAATGAAGTCAATGAAATGAAAACCACTCAGCCAAGTAATGTTTTACAAATCATATATATTAGGTGAAAAAATGCAGAAAATGGAAAGGCTTACAGTCAGGTCAAAGGAGCGGCATAACCATAGCACAAGTGGGTGACAGAGATGATAGAGTGATGGATTATCTAACACGAGTTGATCAAACATAGGGACACACTGATTTCTAACCCATGGTGCGTACAGTTGTGAATGAAAATCGCTGTAAGCTTATTGGTCCCTTTTTAACGCAACATCTCTGTTATTCCCGTTGAATTGGCCAGTCTTCTTTCATCTTCTATCTTGCCCTCTCTCCATGCAGTTTCTGATTTTGATCTCAGACACAATTGTGCATTTTATCTTATTCTTTTATAGGTTTGGGTGATATATAATACTTCATCTCTAGAATGAAAATCATTACCAAGTTACCTGATATTTGTATTTGGCATTATGCCATACATGTCATTTGGAAAATTTACTGACAGTGTGTTCACTTTTGGCTACTAATAAACTTTGTTGGTTGCTTCCAGTTCATAAAAGGCTTGGAACATACAGTATATATCATTTTGACACAACAATGAAATGTCAGCATTTATCTTCCACATTTTATTTGTAACAGATGAACCAAAAACGTAGGAGAAATCACAATATGTGCACCACTACTTTGCTTGTATTCATAAATCCCAAGTCATGAATCAATTACTATTTTATGTTCCATTGAGCAAGCACCTGGTGATGGAGCTGTGTCGTTCTTACCAGTAAAAACATAATACATTTCTGCTATTATTGCAAAATATCTACTTAGGGAAAATAATAATAACAAAAAAAAAATTCTAACAGCCCTGACCTAAAAGTCAAAGGTGCATCCAAGTGATTTGCAGCAGATGACCCCCCCCCATCCTATCAGTGAGTGTCAGAGAGAGTCATAAGGTAAAAAAACAAATATTTTATAACTATCTTTACATTTTATTACATAACTGATTACTATCTGATTGCTGATTAGTGACACTTGCAATCAAACTTTTATTTTACAATATTTATTTAAATTTTAGTAGTTTTTAAATTAATAAATGACCTCATCAATTATTAATGGTCCTTTAGGTCACTGATCATTGTTCATACCATCCAGTGACCTAATCTGGTGGGTGCATATAATACACAGGTACTTCATTTTTTCCGACAACATTGAGTGTAAAGTCATACCTGGATATTATACACAGGTACATATTATAACCCAGATTTTACGGTATGTTCTTATTTCTTATATGCACTGATTTGCTCTTATGAATATATGGTATTTTTGTCATCCAACATATAAAGCCTAGTATAGCAGGTATGTGGGGTTACACATATCTTCATTTTAGCATTTAGTAGAAGCAGAATTTATTATAATCATGTTTGTTTTTGCATATAGTGTGTTGGAATTAGAGATCATGAACTTTGTCAAGAGAAAACAGACATAATTAGCAATGATAACTTTCACTTACTTTCAAATTCAGTGCCAGGGAGAAACTGAATTGTGGAGTTTCCTGGTAATCTGGCCGAGTGCCTTTTTGGTTCAGGAACATTTCACTCACCACTTATTTTGTTACTTCTTTCATATGACTATGTAAAGAATCTCTAATTGTTTGCCTTTCATCATCTTTTTCCCTGGCCACTTGAGCACGTGTCTACATAAACATTAACACATTTGCGAACACCATTTTGACAGCGCCACACACATTTGACGATACTTCATGCAGCATAGTCCAACATGCATGGTGTCAAGATGTGCTGTTACAGTTCAGCTTAATGAGGTATGCATATTAAGGTACTTTGTAAGTAGTTTAATATTATTTCTCTGCAAGGAGAAAACTAATAGGTCTTTCTTAAAGATGTGCTTCACTACTCATGCCAGTTCTTGGCTGCTTAAAAAAAGCCAGTCACCGTCGGGAAAATCTCATTGCGTATCCATGCATGCGTACTAAAACACAGTAGATACTTTAGAACAACAAGATTCTAAAACATGGTTTCCCCACAGCTTTTAATTCTAGGTTAGTTGAAAGCAACATTTGAAGTTGACATAGAAAAAAAAATATTACCTAAAACTCGTAGCTTCATTATTAAATTCCAAACATTGAATTGAAAATGCATGCTACAATAGCTAACAGAGTATTAGAAATGTTACATATACAGTAAGAGTATCAGAGGTGTCTACTGCAATGTAGTTGTGTACAGGAAATGTCAATATGGCAGCATACGTATCTCTACACTATTAAACATAATTAACATTCTGATAGACTCTTGGTTCTCAAACTACACAATGTGGCACAATTTTGCATTGGAAAATTTGTTCAAATATGGCCGTCAATGACCCCTGTGCATGTTACAGGTCTTCTTCTTGATAATGGAGCATGAGGTGAAGCAGAAAATATATATGTTAATTTTAAAATGTTATAGTTATACATAACACTTGAATTTTTGGAATCAAATATGTTTAACGTACAACAAAGAATGAAAACTTCTAGCCATTAAAGACAAATCGAATTGCAAAAGTATATACAGCAGGGACATCCATTCTCACGTTTATATAGATCAATATATGGCCCTGTCATTCATGCCTCTGATACCAACCACAGCAGGTGGAGAGTCTGGAATGTGTTTACTGGAAGACATAAACTAGGGAAGGGTTTAGGAGATTTCCCAAGATGTCCCAAGATGTCCCACATCTCGTGCAACTGGCTCGTGTTATGTGCCATTATGCCTGAGACCAGATACAAAGGAATAGGTGCAATGGACTTGAGTCTGAATGAATGATGACATGTGATGCTAATGAATTTTATAATTATTTATAACCAGGCATTGACTTGGCATTTGTTATGTTATCTTTGCGTTATTTTTATGCAAAAATCAGTTTGGTTTATTTACTCCATATTTACTCATTTCACACATTCCAATTTTGTATCTACAACAGGCTACATTCAAGAAGACAGTTCATCCTCAACACAACTTACAAGGGGTCTAGCACTTTGTGCTGCACAATTACTTAGGCTTTTTCTGTCACTGACATGAAAACGTTGAACAAAGTTTGATTTTGTTAAAAAAGTTTGTCTATAATAGATCACACACACACACACACAGTATAGCACACATACCAGGTGGAAAAACCTTTAGTAAAACATCACTCGGCTGTACCCCTTGCCCTGAAAAGCTTCATATAACAACACTGATTGATTATAAACATTTGGAAATATTTGTAAAATTGTCATATAAAGCACTTTTATGAAAGGTCACAAGCTCTGAGCTCTACACCATTACACATATGTTTTTTATCTGTAGGATGAGTGAATCAAGTGGTATCGTAATATAGTATCTCTAGAAAGATCTTACTGTAAGGAGGCCAGACATAATATTTACATGTAAAATGAGCAGAGTCGTGTAATGCTAATTAATTACTAATGGAACAATTAACCCTTTCCATTACCATTCAGTCTGCTAGTGCTCTCTGCAGTGTTACTCACGCTCTATGCAGTGTTGCTCGCCCTGCCCTGACGCTGCTTCTCCAATAGGTTGTAATTAATATATCATAAATGTTATGTTTTATTGTGGGCTGGGGTAGTTAATATTATTATTGATTCTCACCACTTTTGTCACTCTTATCTATAGGGGAATTTGTTGTGCAACTTTAGGTATTATTGATCATATATGGATCTAACACAGAAAAAATAAAACATCTTTCATGTTTTTTTATATACCTGTGTGAATGAAACTTTGTCAGAAAAAAAACATACACACTAACAAGTAAATAATAATGAGGCCATTTGTTTCTCTCAATCCAAATGCACCCCATATAAAATCAGTGACCTCATTATTAATGCTGTATAAATTAACACAACCATTATTTATTTAGTTGAAGTCATGTAGATTATAACCTTAGTATCATGTGGCTTCCTCATTTTGGCTTTATTTTTATTGAATAAATTATGACATGGTGTATATATATGTCATGTGGTGTTGTTGTATTTACCTAATTTTTAGACGTGCTAATGAACAGATGATTGTTATTATGTCCTGGTATGTACAACCAAAGAATAAAAAGAGGGTATACTTTCTTTTTCAAACAACTGTATATCGATAGTATGCTGAGAATAATGTGATTTCCAATGCATATCTGCCAATTTAAGAACAATTTTAAAAGGATGTAATTTGTCCAAAGAAATATTGATATCGGTAACATAAACTCATTTTCTGTTTGATTAGGTGGTCATAATCCCTGCCATGGCCAGGCACCTGTGATGTGTAGGTTCTACAGGTGACATCAGCATGCGTTGGTAGCAAATTCTGATTTAGGACAATACCTTTTTACAATGTAACGTGATACTTCCTCTATCCATAAGAAGAGAATTATGTCACTCAAAACAACAGCGCTATGTAAAATAAATAATGTCATTTGGAAAGGGTATCCATCAGACTCCATCATCTAAAGGTAAAACTGAAATATTCTGGGGGAAAAATGCAGACAGCCTTTTGGAACAGCTATAGTAGAGCTGTGCCTTAGAAAAGCCATTCGTTATTTTTTCTCAGAAACCTGAGTGTGTGCTGATGATTTGGTAAATATACATGACTCAATGTGTACAGTAAGATTACAGCAGGCTCTTGGAAGAATTTTCTAAACTGTTTAAGCATTAAGAGTCTGTGTGTTTAGCCCACCTTCATTGTGTGAACTACGACTTTCTCATTAAAGGTTTCTGATTCTACGTTACTTGTATAAAAATAAACAAATCTTGGATTTCATAAGGAAGACAACCAATATGTTCATATGAATGGTTAGAAGTACAAGGACCTATAATTGCAGGTAAGCTAGATTCATACTCTATGTTTGCTATAAAAAAAACTATTTTTGACAGGCAAGTAGAATTATTAAAACATTTCAGTTTCAGAAATCACTGATTGACCTTGGCTTCACTAGAGCTGAAATACCAAATAGAAAAAAAACATACTTGCTCTAAAATAGTGCCACTTTCTATTCCAAAGACTCTCAAGGTACAAATATTAATCACTCCTTACCCATTCAATAAAGAGTAACACTAAATACACATGTACAGAACACGTGTGCATGTAATGAATGTTGTGAAGAGAACAACAAGGCAACTAACCAGTATTTACATTAATGTTCAGATAAACATCTAAATTTGATGGGATTGGATTCAGTATCATCTCAGTCTCCATTCCTTATTCCTTATTTATTTGTACTTTATTTTGCTGTTCTCCTTTCTCTCTGTCTCTCTACATTGTGTCTACTTAAAGTTATTCATGTCATGGGTTTTCCAGCGATGAACTATGTTTGGTTATGTTGATGTATTGTTATTTGGGAAATGCATTTTGATGTCCTTCTCTCAAGACCATCATGATTATTCCTTCCTTTTACATTATTGCTCGCTTACTGTTTCTGATTGTTGTTGATTTGTTAAGGGCAGGTGAAAGAAGGCAATTAATTAGATAATGCTGGTTCTGCCACTCTTTAAGACACATGCCAGCTTCCAAGAGCTAAACTTTTGAACTCTCCAAAACAATTATACTAATTGCCAGATAAAGCATGTGTATATAGGTTTAATTAATTTAGTTATACTAGATACAGCGCCACATTAAATATTTTTTATCTAAGTGACTATGTAGCATTAACTGTACCCAACACATTTTCCAGACACTTATTGACAAGCATGAAAGCGCATTATTTTTGTAAGAAAAGAAAATCAACATACACAGTATGGTATTGTACAAAATCAATAAGGTAATACAGAGGCTGACCTACGTAGATGATAGTAATAAATAGTAATTCCAGAAATCACAGCATAGATGCAGGTAATTTTAGATATATTGTACCAGATATAGGTACCGGGTTTGGTACCTGCTCTATGCCAATATGCTCTGAAAAGAAAAAAAGAAGCCTTTACCTTAAATGTAGAGATAATCTCTAGTCAGTGAATGTTCTTTTCACATGAACAATTATATAGTTGCTGGAGAGTTATGTGTATAATACATTTATAATATATAGTATATATATATATATATATATATATACTGATCAGCCATAACATTATAACAACCACCTGCCTAATATTGTGTAGGTCTCCATTTGCTGCCAATACAGCCCTGACCCATCTAGGCATTGACTCCACTAGACCTCTGAAGGTGTTCTGTGGTATCTGGCACCAAGTAGCACATCATTTAAATCCTGTAAGTTGTGAGGTGAGGCCTCCATGGGTGCATCCTGGTGCCAAGTGTTCTCTAGGTAAGTGATGCACACGTACCCGGCCATCCACATGTTGTAAATAAAAACGTGATTCATCAGAACAAGACACCTTCTTCCTTTGCCTTGTGGTCCGGTTCTTATGCTCATGCTTTCGGCAGCCGACAGAGGTCAGCATGGGTGTCCTGACTCATCTGTGGCTACACAGCCCCATATGTAACAAACTGCGATGCGCTGTGTGTTCTGACACCTTTCTATCAGAACCAGCATTCATTTTAGCAATTTGAGCTACAGTTGCTTGTCTTTTGATAGGTACTGACCACTGCAAACGAGGAAGACCCCACAAGAGCTGCAGTTTTGGAGATGCTCTGACCTAGGCTTCTAGCTTTCACAATTCCGCCCTAGTCAAAGTTGCTCAGATCCATACGCTTGCCCATTTTTTCTGCTTCTAACACATCAACTTTGAAGACAAACTGTTCACTTGCTGTGTAATATCCCACCCACTGACAGGTGCCATGATAGTTATTCACTTCACCTGTCACTGGTCATATTGTTATGGCTGACCTATGTATATAGTATATAAAGGTTAAAATATAAATTCACTGTTACAAAAGCGTAATCTAAAGATATCGTTCCCATAATCTTGCACACTTAAAATGAATACCCTTTTATTTTCAACCCATGCCTCAGAGCTATAAGGTAGTAAGTAGACTCGGGCGCCGGTCAACTCTTTGTGTTTGACTTTGTGGGGAAAAAAATCTTTGTATTCCACTAATATTTACCCGTTCATGTGTTCGATTTGGGGGAATATTCATGTACATTCTTCGTGTTTTTCCTTGGTTTTTGTAGAAGGGGTTAATACGGGGCGAACGTGGTACGCACTACTCAGCAGCTTTGGCGCCAGGTTTTTAAAGATCTGTACGAGCAACTCTATTGGTAGCCGGCAGGGGCCTCCTCTGCCATCAACCAATGAAGTGCACCTGCTGATGCTAGAGGAGGCCCCTGCCGGCGACCAATAGAGTCACTCTTATGAACCTTAACTCCTGACGGCGAACCTACGGATTTCCACTCCCGTTATCTACGCAGCATCGCAGGGGTTAACTGGAGGGGAAATCTGTAGGTTCACAATCAGGAGTTATATGTCCATAGGAACTCTATTGGTTGATGGCAGACAAGCCCCCTGCTGGCTACCAATAGAGTCACTCATACAGATTTTTAAATTCCTGGTGCCAAAATTTGGCCGGGGGAGACCACTGGTCTCCCCGCTCCAAGAGTACGAATGACCAATAGAGTCAAATTTTAAAGGTCCTTAACTCCTGACGGCAAACCTCAACTTTCTGCTCCCGTTATCTACTCAGCATCGCAGGGGGTTAATGGGAGCAGATATCTGTAGGTTCTCCGTCAGGAGTTAAATGTCCAAATAACATCTACATCTCTTGCAAAATCCAAGTTTTGTTAATAAACCCTATGGACACCTAGTTATGTTCTTTTACAAATAGAGTGCAAGCACACTCTTGTTTTTTTGGATTACTTGTACCAATACAATAATAATAATAATAATGATAATAATAATAATACACAATAATTAGAGCTGCCTAAGTCTACTAATTGCACAATATTCAAAGCTTGATTATTTCTTAATCCATGCACTTAGCATCAAGCTGTACAGGTCATGACTTGTGTTCTTTCCTAAACTGTATGGAAATAGGACATAATGGAAAATAAAAGTTAAAAGCTTTGTGCCAAAGTCTCAAATACTTAGGTGTCTATTTGAATCTAGGAATACAATTCTTTCCTAAAGATCAGTAACATATTTCTGCCTTAATCGGGTTCTCATTGGGTGTTACTTGCCTGGACAAGCGTGTGTGGTTTTACAACAAGCCTTTGACTTCAGTAAAATACATAAAGGATATCATTTTTTAAAAAAAATAATAGCTGGTATGGGAGTTGTAGGGGGGGGGGTGTCCTTACGTGAGCCTTGAATGGAGACTCTCAGGCAGGAATGTAACTGAAAGGCTGAATCACCATAAAGAGAAGTGACACCAAAACACTAATCTCTAGAGGAGAACCCAATTAAAACACAAATGATGTGAAAAACACTGATGTTTATAGTATTATAGTGTTATTGTTGTAAACTCAAATCTCTATGTCACATGCTTATTTTGAGATTATTATTATCTTTTAGTTTTATAGCGCAGCGCTTAATACAATACATATATTCAAGGGGTATGACAAGACAAAATTTGACAGACTAAGACAAAGCGATGCATTAGGTGGAGAGAGCCCTGCTTGCAAGCTTACAATCTTGAGGATACTTTCCTCTTATTATTTGTGTATTTATCATTTGAGCTAATCATTAGTTTAGCAAGGGAAATATCTCAATTGCATCACAACATGTACTACACTAACAGCTTACGGTTTAGGGTAGACGTATGAGGTAGAAACTGAGAAAATGGTATGGAATATTGATCTTAACTTCAGTGAAGGATCTAGAATAATTATCATTTCTTTTTAACAAAACTTTTTTCCACTATTTTTTTTCTTCAACAAAGCTTTTAAATAACAATTACAAGGTGTTTTTGTAACATTCCTATAGACTTGGGTCGACAACGGGTCTATGTAAGGTCATTGTTACAGTGCAATTTCTTAAATCTCCCCCAACTTTACTTAAAATAACATTTCAGTAGAGAAAGGTCACCAAGTACTATGACACAGAGCCTAACCTTCAGAGGAGGGACAAATTAAAAGGAATGTCATTTTGGAAGTTGCCTTAAGGTGTTACGTACATAGCCTGTTAGATGGTAAAAGTTGCATGAGTCAACATCTTATTGTGTAGGAAAAGCTCATAACAGCAAACTGTACAACATTTAGCCCTTTTTAGGAAAATTGTTCTTAATACATAAGCCCCATAGGTTCTGTAAATCAGCACACACACTATGTCCCTACTGCTACCTGGGGCATAAAGTATATGAATTATGATTTGGGTGGGTGTGATGATGCTCCGGGGCAGCCCTACACTCATACATGCATACATACACACACTATACAATTGATCTTTATGTTTTCTATGTGGTTCTTTTTTATCTATACCCACAATTCAGGGTCTGGAGGTCGCAGCATTTAGAAATTATATCTATCTATACATAGATCTTCGTCAGGTTATATCTATCTTGTGTTGGTATTTTTGGGGGTTTTGACAAGACAATGGAAAGAAGTTTCCGATTTTGCAGCCATCTGTCATTAAAGTTATTTATTTTATATGTAATGATCTAATATTGCCAGTAATCCAGTAAGGCACTGAAGTGAGTAGGACACTGCAGTAAGTATGAAGCCTGAGTGAGGGAAACTGTTGATACCTGGATTCCCAAAAATACAATATTGTCCGGTATAGTCATATGGAGCACATGTAGGAGCTTGACAGAGACAATTTATCGTCATGGCATTCATATGCTGACATGCTTGTGTTTTCGGAAGCTAACAAGCAAAATCATGTTTCCAGAAGATAGCTGTATTGCAGCTTTGTTACCAGTTTATACAGACAGACAGACTTGTGTGTGTGGAGCAAAGCAAGCTACTGACTATACAAAGCAAGTTTCTTAAGGCAGAGATCCCCCCAGATGTCCCTTCAAAAGCCAGCTGTCCTGAGGCTCTAATGCTGCTACATATTTGACAATCCTTCATAAAATTGAAATAGTAAAGGTACTATAACCAATATTTTATCTAGGGGTACTCTTTTTTCTAGGAAACCGTTTTCAATATTTCTGAAATAAGAAATCTGAATAACGAGGTTTATCAAAAATGGAAAATGTTCAGTTAAGGGCTGACAAAAATATGTCAGTATGTGCCAACACAAAAGATAGGCAACAAAATCCCATTACAGTAAAATATAAAAGAGAAAAAAAATGTAATATTGAGAACTGTGCTATTTCTCTAGATTTTCATATGGCTCCAGACAAGATATCTATCTAATCAGTTTACATAAAATACTAGGCATAGCCTATGACACTGCCACGAGTAATTAACTATACTCCATGAAGGAAACTAATAACTGGAGAACTTAAAAATTTTAAGTGCTTTTTGAAGCTGGAATTCAAACGCTAAACGCCAAGATTTACTTTCACGATGTCACAATAAAAGGTCCAGCTTTTAACTGTGATTCAATTTTTAAGGCCTGCAAAGAAAACTTCACTTGGTACACTTTCACTGTTCTTTTGGCATAAGTAATGTATTTCTAAAAAAAGCAGCCAAGGTGTCTATGACATTTTACATTTTCTCAGCATGATGAGATCTTTACGGAATGACTAAAATTAATGTATATATTATTCCCATAAGCAAACATTCCAGTTCTGTGATCTAGAGTATTGAAAATCCCAGTGGTAAGCCACAAATTGTTAATGTTCTAATAAAAATAACTGTTTGATGGCAGCTCATATACCTGATAATGTTGTCTTTGCGTGCTACTCTCTACTAAATAATCGGTAGAAGCTATCTATAATGTTTTAGAATTTCTTTTCCTGTTTTACTCAATTTGGGTCTAAGTAGGAGATAAAATGCAGGCTCTCTTTAGCAAGCAGAAACTGCTAAGCACTGCCATATTTTAAAAGTTATCAGACGAGACGCTTATCTTCTAGAAAGCTAGTAAAAGATTCACTGTTTATTGAACCTTGGGTAAATTAAGCGGGCTCAAGAAATGCATCTATGTATTTTTCGAAGATTTGTGGTTCCACTCTAGATTTAAGGGCATATTCCAAATAAAGTGTTAGGTGTAAATCCTGATTGACGATAAAAGGAATTTTTATTCAAGAGACTTATCTGGTTGCTCATAGAATGATGCATTCTAAGATGCAGTAACCACTTTGTAACCAGAATTTGTCCTACAAAGAATAATGCTCATTTTTTTTATGTGTTTGGTACATTTAAACGAATGAAAACATTGATTCTGTGTGTGTGTGCTTGTGTTCTCCAACTGCTAATAAATAGAGCTCCCTAGAAATGCCCAATGGCTTCCTCTATATTAAATGCCCCTATATTGCCATTTAGAGACATGCCCTTGCAAAACATGCAGCTCCATCTAAAACTAACCAACTGCAGCTGACAGACCATGGGTGTGGATAACAATTCTGAGGGTTTTTGATTTAATATTAAATATCTCAGGTACTAACTAAAAATTGAGGTAGCCATTGAGTTTGTATGGTAGTGCATATGTTAGTTATTGGGGGGACAAGGAGCCGTTAGGGCTATACCTGCACCCCATGCCAAAAGGTACCAGCCCTCCCTTGCCTTCACTGTAGTCACTTCTATATTTCTGTATTTAAGGGCTTATCTGATGCCATGGAAAAATCCAAGACAGAAAAAAAACATTGTGGACTTTCACAAGTCCAATTCCTCCTTATGAGCAATTACCAAAGAACTGCCGGTACCACAATTAACTGTAGAAACAATTGGATGTAAATAAAAGCATGGGAGAACAGAGAAAAGAAAGGAGGCACAAATTAGCTTCTAGTGGTGAACTTTGATCCAAGAGGGTCAACTGAACGACAACAATGGTAGCTGGTGAAGCGGTTGGAGGTATCAGGTACCAAAGTATCAACCTCCACCGTTAACAGAGTCCTACATCGTCATGGCCTGAAAGGCTGTCATGCCAAGAAAAAGTCCCTCCTCCGAGACCAGCATAAAAAACAGAATGAAGTTTGCAGGTGATCAGCATAATGAAAACCTAGCCATTTGGACTGACAGTTATCTTTCCTCCTACAGGATGAAGTCTTTCACATTTAAAAGTACATACAAGACTTCTGTTAAATAGGATAGCTGTGCATTTAATATTTAATGTGCTAGCTTCCCAAAATAAAGAGAGAGAGCTGTAGATCGGTCATAAACTGATCATCGGCTTCTCTAACAATAAAACTGCACATTCGCTGTCTTGATCGGCCATGGAGCAGGCAACCTGATACATGGCTGCTTGCTACCATGGCAACAGATGCTGTAGAGGTGTAGAGGGGTTAAAATGGCAGAATGTGTCCAGGTGACTTCTCGTGATATCAGTTGGCTAGCATGCTGGTAAAACAACTGACCCCTGCTACCAGGCAATGATCAGGGATTGTAAAAGGACAAGTGCTCCACCCAAAAAACAGTTCCTCCCATTAAAAAAAATAGTTTAAAAGAAGACAAATACATTAATAAATTACAAAAATATATGATTTAAAAGAAAATAAACAGACAAATGAGCTTTTGCTGACTTCCCATCACTGTAAACAGGAAGATTGATGAGTGTGATGGAAATTGTAGTCTTCAAAAGATGGTGTGCCACAGGTGAAAGAAGGTCAACATACTGGCATGAGTAAGTATTTTCTATATAGACTTTGTGCCTTTAGCAGGATTAGGTATATGTCTACCATGCATTATATTGTATAGTGTGGCCTTTATGGGCTGTGTGTACAACTACATGAATTGGATATATTTACTAAGAGGGTGGGGGATTTTAAGAAAATTAATTATTATAATTATTAATTTATTGCTATTTTATATGGATTTTTGGGAAATAATGGGGGCAAATTTGCATTGGGTTTTTAATGTAATTTTACCAATATATCACATGATATAAATAACTTTTAGGCTCTGGCTACCCAGAGCTCCCAATTGTGGGATGCAGGTAGGAAGTCCTGCTAGCGTCAGTAGGCAGTTCCGCTGATGTTGCGGGAGGTCCTGATGATGTCAGTGGGCGATCCCACTGTTGTCTCGTAACACGCCACTGTTTAACAGGCAAATAAGGAGGGAGTGGGATGTGTCAGAACGCCGCTCCAGGGACCTGGAGTTTTCCAGGTGGTGACCTGAAGAAGCGGCACCTCTCCCAAAGTCTCCGGTGAAACCTGGAGAGTTCCCAGGTATAATTATTTATATGTGAAAATATAATATATATATATATATACATATATATATATACCTGCCGTCAAATTATGTGTTCCTATGTAGTAGGATGCATGGTTTACTTTCAACTAGGTATCTTCACATATCTAACATATCACATATCAACTAGGTATCTAACATCTTAACATATTCTTTAAACAACAAGTATAGTTTTCCCTAGTTAAAACTGTAAGCTGTGTATAGAATTGTCACCTCAACGTAAATATAGCAAAATCGGCCTCTTCCCTGGTGGAACCAGTACATAAAGGTTGAATGCTATAAAATGCTATAAAAGTCTCCTGTGAGATGCTGAGACATTGATTTTTGTGAATAAACCATGCTAAACTTTCTTCATCAAACCCCGAGAATGCTTACTATTTGGACTCAATCAGCCATGTTTTTTATGGACCTTGCTTTGTGACCACTATTTGGAAAAAAGTATTGGGACATACCTTGTAATTATTTAAATCAGGGCTTGGGCTGAATCTTAATGCTTCAGCATACCAAGACATTTTGGCCAATGCTATGCTTCTGACTTTGTGAGAACAGTTTTGGGAAGGCCCTCTTTCTATTCCAGCATGCATGTGCCCCAGTGCACAAAGCAAGGTCAATAAATACATAGTTGGTTGAGTTTTGTGTGGAAGAACTTGGCTGGCCCGCACACAGCCCTCACCTCAACACCATTGAACTCCATTGGGGTGAACTTGAATGGAGATTGTGAGCCAGGCCTTCTCATTCAATGTCAGTGCCTGGCCTCACAAATGCTGTACTGGATGAATGGGCAAAAACTCCCACAGAAGTTCGAAGCTGTTATAGCTGCAAAGGAGGGAAGCAAGTACACATGAATGTCTATTTATTTAGAATGCAATAAAAGTGTTGGCGTGATGGTCAGGTGTCCCAATAGTTTACTCCATATAGTGAATGAAACATGTGATTTTTACAACAAAAATGCATTCAAAATAGTTGTTTTCATACAAACCAGGAAAACTACATTGCTTATTTTATTTTACTGTTCTGTTTATCTGACAATGTGCAATAAATCCAGTTAAAGGAATAAGGCTGCTGTAGGAGACCCACCTATGAAAAGCTGTCTGAACGCCTCTAAGTGGAGAATTTAAACCTGCAGGTAAAACGGCTGGAGAAAAAATGCAATTGTGGGACAGCTTTTGGTGGCGAGGCTTTTAAATCACAATAAAAAGTCAACAAATTCAAACAGTAACATCCTTCATATAACTGAAACCATTTAGAAGCTCTGTACCTAAGCCAAGGATTACCAGTGATAACCATCTACTTGGTTGAGTTTGTGAAGAAAATGCCCCTCCCTAAAAAAAAAGCTAGTTTAAAGCCAAATGATTCTGACTTGCATAAATCTTTAATAGGAGCTGCCCTACAAAGATTGTCTGTACTTTCTTTTCTCAGCCCAAGGGATACGCAATATGTCTTAGAAGAGAATAATAGGAACTCCATCTTGTGTGTTACATGATATCTTCAAGTAATCCAGAGGATTTCGGCTTTTGTCTGCAATAAACAAAAGGCCACCCATACATTATGTGTCCAGGCTTTACCAGACTCCTCACCTTTGCAGGTGGCACTGACAAGATGGACGTAGAAGACTTAACTGTCTGCTAGCTGCAGGCACTAGTACTTTCAAAACAATTTAGAAGATTGAAATCAAAAGCAAATTTCTCGCCTTGTAAGAACAATTGCCAGGTTTCGAAACAGTTGTCATTTTTGTTTTACCTGAAGGTTTATGAAGAAGTTAGGATCATTAGCCATATGTTTTAATACCCTTGTCTTTGTATTATTTGTTTTGGTCTTTCAATTGATGCAGATGACATTTTCTTTCGAAAACTAAATTAACAACGATGTCCGCCTCTGTTCTTGTGGACCGTTGTTCCGTTTTATAATGTAAAAGCATGAAGTATACCCTGTTTTTTTTTTTTTAGCAATGCCTTTTATTTTTCTGTGATAAATCAATCATGCGTAAGTACAAAATACAGCTAATAAGATTTGGCATGACTCATGAGGCCAGATCAAATTAGCTTCCCCATGCTTCCCACAATAAGAGAATCGGTAAACCTAAAAACGATGTAGACATTGTGTTAAGCACAGCGTAGGTCAAAAATAGCAATTTAAATGAAAAAGGTGCGGGGAAATACATTTGAATACACGTGACCTTTATCATTTTTTCAACTGTATAATAACAGGGCCCTAACACTCTAGTTAGTTTATATACAAGAGAAGCAGTTTTTTAGAACCTATAGCAGGGAGCGTATAGATCTTGCCTAAGTTTTTTTTTTACATTGTGCCTAAATTTATTGAGTTTTCTATAATGTAAAGCCACTTTCTATTTCATACTAAACAACTAAACAACAACATACTAAAAGAGAATCTTGTCAATGATAAAAGAAAAAAAGTTTAAAAAAAGGGTTACTAAAAGCAAAGCATTTTACGTTAGAGTGTGTATATGCTTAGTGTAAATAGTATTACGTAGCAAGAAACTAGAAACCCAGAATGTTTAAGCTCTGGATGCCTATGGCCGGATCGGGTATCCTGCCCCATGCTGATGTCATATCTGTCTTCTATAAGTGAGGATGAACTACTACTTTTATCAAACTTTATGCCACATAACATTTAAATGTATAAACAACTTAAAGCACATATAGTGCACACTGTTATTTGTGGACTTAAATGATTGTTCTTGAAATAATTATTGTGGGAAAAAATAACTCTGTTTTAGAAGCGGATATTTGCTTTTTGTTTTTTTTTTTAGTCTTTCTAATGTAATGCAAACAACTGTGCATTTAGATTCTAATAGAACATGAAGAGGAAAGGACTTAAATCCTCAAGTAATGAACTATTGCCTGATCAGTAGAAAACCTTTCAGGTGCAATTATAATGGTGTCACTTACCCGCCCCCCTAATTAGAAAAGAGGACTACTGGTTAATCTGTTATTACAGAGGAGTGGATTCTGTCAATTAGGATTACTACTATGCCAGAACTCTGCTGTCTGCTGAAACTGCACAAAATCTGGAAAAAATAAAAGACTATTACAGCTCACGCGAAGTGCAATAGGAAAAAGTATCTATTACACATTATGTTTCAGCATTTAAGAACCACAATAGCGGGATCATATTGGTTAAAATGTGCATTTGTTTCTAAATAAATTGAAATGCCCCCACACAAGCAATAATAAACTTAAATTAGAAAATATTTGTGTAAATAAAGTGTTCTCAGTGTAGTTTCTTAAATGCGTCCTTTTTTATATAGATAGGCAGGTATAGGCGTAATAAATCTAGAAAACAAAGGTAGATTGATACATAGACAAGTGATTATCATTTTATCTCCATACTATTTTGCTAAGGTGTTTTTCATCATTAGTGGCGCTGACTTTTTTTTTAATGTAAATAAATTCAAACATTATAGGTCCCTATAGATGTTCTGCACAAGTATTTTCTATGCTCAATTACAGCATTACGTTCACAAAAAGTCATATGCAAATGTCTTGTTTTTTTAATCAAATTTTTATAGAACATGACACGATTTTAATTAAAAATCTGCTTTACATCTCTAAATGAAGTATGTATATTGATTAAAATAACGTCTGAAGCAATATACATGGAATCAAATTAACTGTAAACTATTTTTTCCCCATGTACAATATTATTGGTATGTCTCCATATTCTGGCACAGTGTAAGAGCATAACTCCTGATCCTAATTCTGTAAATTGGGTCGGCTGGGGAGATACTCTGATTGAAAAATCATTGGAGGCCTGTTCTGTAACAGCATTGCATGTTGGCTACTTGGGTGAGGTGATCGAGTGAAAGATGTGACCATTCCTGGTCACTTCCAACCCATCACCACACCCAACGAACACAGGTCACCAGAAATGTTGAGGGGTATGTAAAAATGCCATGATTCATTTTCCCATTGCTAATCTCAGACAAGACTTGAACTACCTGATGTTGCTTCGTTTCGATTTTCTAGATGTTGTTTCTTATGTTGTGATGTTTTCAGCTTTACCTTTTTTATTTGTAATAGATGAATATGAAATCTTGGTATTTATATCCAAGAGATAATAAAGACGGTACACTTTGCTGCTACTTTACTTGTTTTGAGAAAGAAGAGGGGTTAATATAAGCGAAAACGTGTACTTTTAGCTATTTGCTCACAGTTCAATGCTTGCTTGTCAGCTTTAAGTGAAAGGTAAGGAGTCAAAGGTTGCTGTTATTGTCAGCCTTGGGTTGCAAATTTATTTTTTAGTTCTCCAGAAATTAAAGGGTTAATCGGAAAGCCTTCTACAGTATCTGCCATCTCCTGTATTAGAACAAGGCTTGAAATCAAACAGCATTGTCATCCAGGGGAATTATTATTGTGTCTTGTTTAATTCCCGCTTAACAAATGTCAGCACTAATGTATTACAGATTATTCAGTCAATTTGACGGTTCCAGGTAAAAGAAGAGGACACAAATCTCTTATTTTAGTGTAAAAAAAAAAGGGTCAGAGCGATGACATCCGCTGCAGGAGTTGAGATGAGCATTGACACGAATCAATCAAGCCGGCTCAATTTTACAGTTATAGCACCTAATGCCTAAACATGAGCACGTGGGTAGAAATTAGCACCCGATTATGAGCATACATGATCTTCCCCTGGAAGACAATAATATTGGCATTAAGCTCCTCGAGGGAGAAGATGCTACTGCTTTTTAATATATCTTAAATTATGTCAGAAAAAACACTGGAACATCACACAAAAGCCACAGTCAGTGTATATTGCTATCTCATAAAGCTGGAGATCTCTACAACAATATTGACACAGGAGCAAGCAAGCAAATGTCAGCCAATATAACATATGAAATACTTAACGTAACCAATTTTCAGCTGTCAATCAGCAGGGAATAATGACTGATGCGAGGAATCAATACACCACAATTGAATTCCAGCTCACAAACTTGTTTCGTTCTGCACTATAAAAGACTGTCAAATGTCACACCCCAAGAGATGCAACAGGATTCCAAAGATTTATTTATTTAAAGCTCTGAAGTCTATTAGCAATGGGCTTCTTTGGCTATTGGAAAGGGTGCTCTGAAAGACCTTAAATTCTCCAATTTGACATCTCGTTGTAAATCCATGAAAATAATTATAGGGAATAAATTGCACCCTGTTTTATAGATAAAATTGTTGGGTACTATTATCTTTGGTATATTTTACATTGATATAAATGAAGCTATGAGTATTTAAATATAACTTAGCTATTTAAATGTTTCATGATTTATAATTAGTTCTCATATACTACCACACGGGGCACCATCAGCGATCTACTAACGATCTACTAACGATCTACTAACGATCTATGATTGTGGCAATCAAGCTTTTACCAGAAAAACACAAGATGGCTGCATTAGGTAGACTTGTATTCACAATCTAGTTGAGTGTGGATCAGCAAATCAAAATTCCAGTTCATGTACATGTAGAATTTTCAAAGAATATGGAAGGGTTTTGGAGTGAATGATCACATACTAGTATTTGTAGCACAAATGTTTATGTAATATATTAATTTATCTATACTGCAAGCAGTTTCATGTTTCTTTCATTTAGCATACCTCCCAACAGTCATGGCTTTCACTATCCCTGACCCACTGCTCCGCTTTTGCATGGATCAGCAGGGCAGATACACTGATCTTCACTGACCAGCCCAGGAAGCTGCAAAAATAATGGAGGTCTGTGTTGGTGCTGCCCACTTCTAGCATTGACCCTTTTTTGCCACAGTTGTCCCAATTTTGAAACCTGAAAATTTAGGAGTGTGATATTATGTCTCTGATGTCATTGTCAAAGTGAAAGTCTAACTGCCAAGGTAAATCATTAAAAATGCATTAGGAAAGATGATATTTTAATAAATGTAATTAATAATGCTAAAATTTGTGCAGATATTTCATTTAGTAGTCTACCTTCCATATAAAGTAACACAAATTCTTACCTTTTTTGTTTCTTCTTTTTTACAATAGCACAGTGTCAACTTTATCTGTTCCTAAATTAACATAACCCACCAAATTCCTACAAGTTCCTGTCAGGTAAATTCCTACAAGTTCCTGTTACAAATGCATGGGTGCTGGATCCGGTTAGATTTCCTGGTCAGGGGCAGGACTTGGCTTAAAGCAGATGGATATTGCAGACAGCTGTTTCTCTTTGGTGCCATCTGTAGACACAACTGGAAAACACAGGGAGAATCACAGGAACAGGCTCTGTACGGCAGGCAGATATGGGCACAAGGCATGTGGGTCTGTATGATGATCAGACGGAAAGGGGGCCTGTAGCATGAGCAGAAGGCAAGGGGTCTGTTGCATTAGCAGACAGCAAGAGGGGGTCTATAACATGGTGCCAAGGGATAATCCTGAAGAGGAGTCAAAGTCCATGCCAATAGGTCAAAGTCCAGATGATACAACTCAAGCGCAGTACAAAAAGACTATTTCAGTGCAAGCCAAGGGTCAAAATGCGATGTTCAGGATACAAACAGAGCCACAAATACAATGCTATAGCGAGCCACGGGTGATGTAGAACCAAGTATCGTATGTCCATAAGGAGGAAGAGATACATCCAACTCATAGCCACTTGTTGCATAATTTTTAGGTGTACTAACTTCCAGAACTACTGCAGGTAAGTGGTGTAAGCAAGGGCATAGGCAGGCTGCTTCGGGGCAAAGATGGCACAAGCAGACTTTTTAGGGGCACTGATAAGCTGATTAGGGGCAAAGATGGTACAGACAGGCAGTTTGAAAGCAAAAATGGCATAGGCAGGCTGTTTGCAGGCACTGACAAGATCTTTGATGAACAAAATGGCACAACCAAGCTGTTTGAGGTCACTGACAAGCTGTTTGGGGACAAGGATGGCATAGACAAGCTGTTTGTGGACAGAGATGGCACAGACAAACTGTTTGGGGCAGCGACATGTTGTTTGGGGACAAAGGTGGCACAGACAAGCTGTTTGGGGCAGCAAAAAACTGTTTGGGTACACTAACAAGTTGTTTGGGGACAAGGATGGCACCAATAAGCTGTTTGGGGCAGTGACAAGCAATTTGGACAAATATGGCACTGACAGGCTGTTTGGGGGCAAGGATGGCATAGGCAAGTTGTTTGTGGACAGAGGTGGCACAGACAAGCTGTTTGGGGCAGCAACAAGTTGTTTGGGGACAAAGATGGCACAGAAGCTGTTTGGGGCAGCGAAAAACTGTTTGGGTACACTAACAAGCTGTTTGGTGGCACCAATAAGCAATTTGGACAAAGATGGCACAGACAAGCCGTTTGGGGACAAAGGTGGCACTGATAGGTTGCTTAGTGAATTCAGAAGTATGGCTTCTAGTTATACCCCTGCCTCCAGCCTCAAGATGGTGACCTCGAGTCCTGCCGCTGCATCATGGACTCTTACATCTGTGTGTGTCCGCTGCAGAGGGTTGAACTCTATGTGGCAAGTCTGTGCTGACGATTCAGAGTGGTGAATGCTAGCTAGACCCTGGAGAGTGTTATTGTGTTCCCCTCATGAAAATACCCCACTAGATCACCAGAGAGCAAATAAGCTAGTCCAGTGGGTGAACAAAGGGAAGAAAAATGTTGGGATAAAGTAAAATTTGTGTAATAAATATTCTTGCCAAATTCTCTAGGTACACACCTGATATTAACTGCTGAGATAGTATTAGCTATGACTCTACAAAATGACCCTAGACCTGCAACAGAAATATTTATTGAAAATTGAAGCCATATATATTGGCTAGTTATGAAGGGTATTTACTGTTTCTTGTTTTCGTTAGTGGATATTTTATTATTATATGTCATTTCCTCTTTTTTATTTGCTGACATTTTCTTGCTATTCATTTTTGCAATGTTTTTCTTTTTTACTATTATATTGCCAAAAAAATTACTACCTGTTTTTTTGATGTATAACGTATACATTTTATGTATGTATCCTACCAAGTTGCAGCGTTCATTTGATTATGTAAAGAAAAATCACTAGTCAGATTTGAAAACAATAGGAATTAACCAACACCAATAATTCATAATATTATACCCTCCTTTACACCCAGAATTTAATTTAAGCTGTCTTTTTGGGAAATAAGTTGGACTTTCTTGTCCTTGCCATCTTTTTATTGCTCAATATTTAAGGACCCTCATGCCATTGATCTGGAGAAAAAAACACAGGGTTCTTTTGATTTATACATGACATCTTGTTGCATGGTTATGCTGACCCATTAGAGACTGGCCGCCTGCGCCTTCTCCTGTGCACTCACTTGGCCGCTGGGGAGGGATGTCGCCTGCACCCCCTCCTTGATGCTCCTTCTGCCGCTGGGAACATGGGCCGGCTGCGCCGTCTCCCAGGTCATGCTCCCTCAACTGGGATCTGCCACTGAGGAGGGAGAACAAGTTCCTCCCTTCTTTACACCCAGAATTTAATTTAAGCTGTCTTTTGGGAAATAAGTTGGACTTTCTTTTCCTTGCCATCTTTTTATTGCTCAATATTTAAGGACCCTCATGCCATTGATCTGGAGAACACAGAGTTCTTTTGATTTATACATGACATCTTGTTGCATGGTTATGCTGACCCATTAAGAGATATTACAAACTGCTATAAGGTATTTCTCCAATTCTAACAAACAATTTTACTGATTGTTTCTTACCATGTACATACGGTCTATATTCATGTGATTATCTTGTGTAAGTATCCATTGGCTAAAACTTACAAGTGATTTATACAGTCACAAATATGAAAGATTTAAATAGAGGAATTACAATTCTGTAGACACCCACTAGAGTAACTAGCAAAACAAGGACTTGCACCACCTCTGAACCTTTTTTTGTGCTTGGTTTGAGAAGCAGCTATGTAGTGTATACTAGATAGAGTAATTGAGCAGAGTGACTGTCAGATGTAATTTGGACTCCTATATTACTGGTCATTTAGGCATGCCCCTGGTTTTCTTGATAAAGGAACCATCTGGTCACCCTATGGCTGAAGGAAATTTGCCTCAACCCTTAAAACACTAGCCTCCACCACCTAAAAATACTGCAATATAAAGGTGCTTACTTTACGCTTTGTGCTAACTTTCAGTGCACCTTTTCCTAATAACCAGGTCAATGGAATATAATTCTTATTAAGGCTAGAATTTTTTTTATATATTTATGTCTAGAAATGTGTACAGAACTTTATGTTAATATGCAGTCTTCATATTGCTGTAAATAGATCTGAATGCTCTGAGAAATATTCCTGAAGTACAGTCTTTGATTGACTGCAAAATACAACTTATTCCTGGATGACACTATACACTCTTGATATTAGGTATTATTCCTTGTTATTACATATTATGGTAGAAATTAAAAAGATAAGCATGCCTCCCAGTAGGCTGTTTAAAATGTTACTGGTGTCATGGATGTCTTCATCATATTTAAGTAAAGGAAACCAAGACATATCCTTACGAGGGCGATAGGAACCCACATAAATATTCATTTTTCTTATGAAAAGCATCCTCCTCGATTTGGTATTTTAAATTTATCATGCTTATGTATTCCTGTGAGTGTATCCAAGGTTTTATCTGATTGTGACTGGTATATGAATGGCCTAGACTGGTGTGCGTAATGAAAAACACTATTCATTTCCCGTTTCGGAAATATAG
Organism: Spea multiplicata; assembly: GCA_009364415.1. Taxonomy (NCBI): domain Eukaryota; kingdom Metazoa; phylum Chordata; class Amphibia; order Anura; family Pelobatidae; genus Spea; species Spea multiplicata. The sequence goes on along the minus strand of VKOC01046613.1, from coordinate 9,358 downwards.
TGGGTATATCGCTAAGCTGTGATGATGGAAGCAATATATTTCTATGTACCTCACATCCATCAGTCAGAATGTCAGACTGATAAGAGTAACCTACAGTTTGTTTTGAAATGATAAGTGGGGTAACAATATAACAAATGTAAGAATGTTAAGGTACAGTATTTCCTGTACATATTCAAATGATTGTGTTGCAAAGTTTGGACCAATCAGCACCATTAATTCATTGGCTGCTATGATGCTAACAACAGATTTCAGACTTCTATATAACCCCCCATATGTCAGTTGACCATGATTTGGTAGCAAGCATTCTGTCACGCCAGGTATAGGAGTGAGGGTTGGTATCCGAAATGCAGACCTGTTATCACCTGATAACAGGAATGTAGTGCAGAAGGACAAAGCAGAATTTTAGTCAAGTCTGGTCTAGGTTGGGTCTACCGGAACAGGACTTGAGACATCGGTACAAAGAGATGAAGGTCATTGCCATGCAGAGGCCTGGTACACAGTTCACTCCTGAACAAAGAACTGGAAACCAGCACAATACTCAAGACAAGGCAAGGCATGGGCAAGGGCTACAAGGTAAGTGAGGGTATATATAGGTATAAGAGGAAGGAAGTGCACACCCCTTTAAAAAGATAGGGCGGGTGTTGCCCTTTGAATGTTTGCTCAGTAGTGCACGCATGCTCACTGCCCCGGAACTACACCAGCAGCACGGCAGGGTAAGGTAAGAGCAGGCCTACCGTGCACCACCGCATGGCAAGGACATAAAGACCTTGCCCCCTGGTAGACGGCAGACAAGGTAGAGAAACATTAGAGAGTGTGAGAGAGTGAACGAGAATGAGAGTGTTAGAGAGTGTTAGAGAGTAAAAAAAAAAATTTGTGCCCGAAAACAAATATACCAATATTTGCCTAAAGGAGACTGCATCGCTAGGCGTTTGATCTGTGACAATGGGTCTGATTAAAGTCCATCATTCTTCAGTTATTCAAAAGTGGAAAACATTCAAGACAGATGTCAATCTTCCCAGAAGTGGACGTCACAGGAAATTCACCCCAAGGTGAGAACGTGCAATGCTCAGAGAAATTGCAAAAACCCCAAGAGTTACAACTCAGACTCTACAGGCCTCAGTTAGCATGTTAAATGTCAAAGTTCATGAAAGGTTGCCAGGAGAAAGCCTCTTCTGGCAGCACAGCTTGAGTTTGCTATGTTGCATCTGAGCAAACCACAAGACTTCAGATTGTACTCAACATTGGACAAGATAGTAAATACTAGCTTTGTGCGTTTGTTTTCATATGAGCTTTATTTTTAACAAAAAATGCCTGTTCAAAGGGCGATGAAACTGACAAATACGAATTTGAAAATGTGTCACGATTCATCCATTCATCCACGTCGCCACGTGTAGCTGCTGCCATTTTGTGCCATCACAAGCCGTTTTGGCGCTTGTTGATGAGGTGAAGTGGGAGGGACTGTGTGTAGGAGAGTACAGAGCAATGACTGATAGGTAGAAGTATAGCCCAAAAAATGGAGGTGGTTCTTCATTTTTCACTCTAATCAATCAGCATTTACAGGGGGAAGGGACAAGCATTAGATATATAAGTGTGCTGATGCCGTTTCAACTTGTCAGTAGCAGCAGTTATAGAATGATGAGAGTTGAAGTGTGAGACAGTGACAGCAGAGGCTGAGATTAATGCTCATTCCTCACCTACTGTACTGAAAATTAACTAATAATTTATTTTAGTTGTAGGGCGGATTGGAGACACTGCAGTGTATATAGGGACTACAGCACTCTACTCATGAACAATTTCCGCCCGTTCCCGAGTAGAGTTTAACTGATTAAAACAGTTGTCTATTTATGCTATCAGCTAAACCTCTAATTTGTGGACAAGTTGTTTTTTATCATCTGTCACGTCATACCATATATTTATTTTATTGATAAATAAATATTGGTGACCAAACCAGGCATTATAATATGTATAATATATAATATTGGGGAAATCCAGTCCTTCTATAAGGAAAGATGAGTCCAGAAGGTGTCAGGGATTTCCCCTTTGGGAACACCCCCTGAATATCCTTCAAAAGCAAAAAAGGCAAAAAACTAAATTTGTTGCCTGAAAATAAATGTGACAACAACAAAGCGTTTTTGCTTGTTGTGCACAAGTCTAGTAGATACTGTATGTCAATTTGATAAAATGTAAATATTCACAAATATATGGGAAAGTGATATAAGTTTGTGTTTTGAAACTTACAAATGTGATATAAGTACTAATCAGAATGGAGCAAACAAATAGAAAAAAAGTTAATAAAGCTGGAAAAAGTAACTAGCAAAATTAAAATACATGGGAAAGAATACCAATTGAAAATTATTTGAGGACAAAAGAAGCTGACAATTTAAACACTGTTTTTGGGTTAGTTTTATGTTTTATAATCTATTTCTAGTCATGTGGGAATATATATTGGACCCCTTATTCAACAAACAATATAAAATGATCAGTGAATCTTTTGACATTAATTCAGGTACATTAATACATTTGAAGCTTAGAAAGGGTGCATTGTAATATTGCTGCCTACATTCTGACAATATTTTTGTTGTTTACAGTCTTGGGTATTTCAGCCCAATTTATACATTTCTACCTGACCTTTTCCTGCACAATAAACACATTCACATGTAGAGAGATGCACATCTGAATCTCAAGAGAAATACTGTATGCCACAGAGTTATACTGCAAGGTTTTTTTTCAATCACATTGACAAATGTAACTTAAAGGTTAAAAAATATTATTTTTTTAAGAGAAACAACTAAAGAAACATTATCATTTTGAATATGCACCTTATTTCAGCCACTACAAACTGCTCGGTCTCTACATAGATACAACTCATTGGAAAGGAATGTATATATATACCACTGACGGTGGTGGGAGTTCGCACTGACGTCGGTGGGTGTTCTCACTCACGTCGGCGGGAGTTCCCGCTGACACAGGGGGTGTTCCCGCTGACGGCAGTGGGTGTTCCTCCTGACGGCAGCGGGAAACACCCCCTTTTAAAGGGAGAATGTAGAGGGGCGTGTCAAGACCCCGCTCCCGCAACCCGGAGGATTCGAGTCTTGACCAAGAGAACCGGACAAGCGGTCCTTCACCCGGCAATCTCTGGGTCAAACCCGGAGACTTCCTAGGTATGATATACACACTGATTAGCCATAACATTATGACTGCTGACATGTGAAATTAATTAACACTGATGATATTGTTGTCATGGCATCTGTCAGTGGGTGGGATATATGAGGCAGCAAGTGAACATTTCTTCCTCAAAGCGACTTTGACATGGGACAAATTGTGATGGCTAGACGACTGGGTCAGAGCATCTCCAAAACTGTAGCATGACAGGGTCAATGCGGCCAAGGCTCATTGATGCACATGGTGAAAAAAGTTGGCTTATGTAGTCAAATCCAACAGACAAGCTACTGTAGCTCAAATTGCTGAAAAAGTTAATGCTGGCTCTGGTAGGTGTCAGAAAACACAGCATATTGCAGTTTGTTGCTTATGAGGCTCAGTAGCTGCAAATCAGTCAGGGTACCTCTGCTGACCTCTGTCCACTGCCGAAAGCAGGCACGTGAACATACAATGGGCACTTGAGCATACAAACTGGACCACGGAGCAATGGAAAAATGTGGCCTGGTCTGATGAATCAAGTTTTCTTTTACATCATGTGGAGGGCCGAGTCCATGTATGTCGCTTACCTGGAGAACACATGGCACCAGGAACTTACTCCAAAATTTTACTATGCAAGAAAATACACTGTATGTGACTTTCATTATAGTCAAGGGGAGGTGCAGTGCATCCTTCAGCCACTCACTGAGGTATGAGGTATGTAGTGTATTTATTTTCGTTTAATGATAAACTTAACTACATTCCGCAGGTAAGCACGGTATGGACATCAGACATCACATAGACTGATTTTATATTTTAACCCATTTATCACACTGGGAACCCAACAGGGGATTAAGGGGGAATAGGGGGCTCCACTTTGGGTTAAAAAGCAGTTTAGAAGACACCTGTTTTATCATATTTATTTAACTTTTTTAAATAAAATTCTAATTTGCAATTCTAATTCATATTCCACATTACATTCCATTAATGATTCAACTCCCAACTTATGGCTAAATAAATCTATTAGTTGATTTTGTTCCCCACTCCCTTGGTGACCTACAAAATAATCTTTTATTGCTTTGGTCTAACAAAGCATACCAAGTTCCACACAATCTATCTCTATATAACGCCACTATTGCATCTGCTCTTGAGAAAGTAGCCCAAACCATGATCTGTTTATTACAAGGCTTGAGTTTTCAACCCAGGCATACAGTACTAACCAGGTGTGAGGTTGTTCCTGAACTGCTGGAGGAAGTCTCGATCAGCATCAGTCTGCCTGCTTAAATTCATTAAATTACTCAGTCTTCAACAAGTGAATCATTTTTGTAATTTCAAGCACAAACTTAGCCCTTATGTACAGGATTTGTTCACATGAGTGTATAAATATTAACTTTTAAATAAACAACACAAGAAAAAATGTATGTTTTCAACTTTCTTAAAGAAATACAAAAAATCAAAAAATTAAAGTTCCCCAAACTACCATCCGTTTTGCCTTTCCTATGAAGTAACCTCTTCAGATAAAGAACATTTCACTAAGGATCTGTTTTTCTAATGAGTTGATGGGAAACATCTTGTGTTTGCTGATTATAACTCATAAGGGTGCTGTAGAGCTCTTGACTTGGGTCATTGCTCATCACATAGTTGCGTCATAAAGATATGGATTGCTAAGTGTGATGGTAATCGTAGCCCAACGAAACTAAACCTGGGCATCCTTTGACAATGTATTATTATGCAAGACCTTCATAAATGAATGTTATAGCTTTCTTTTCAAGGCTTAGTGATATGATATGCATCATTAACGCAAATTGAATTATCAGTATATAATATGTGTGGATCATCGAGGACCTAAAAACCGAGGCCAGTTTAGCATTAACAGCCTGTATTATGATGTCAATATTTCATATATCACCTGAATTTCAAAGTGGTTTTCATTAGTTTTCCCCGGACAATTTTCATTGCAGCTTATATTTTATAATAAATATGGAGAGAAATGTCTTTGCTTAGTGAAAGGAAATAATAGTTAAGCCTTCTTTATGCAGGCACGTTTGCTTTCATAAAGCTATAAATTCTAAATATGTGATTATTGTTTTACATGAAGATAAAAAGAGACAGAAAAAGTCTTTAACGCTCACCCACACAACCCATGTGTGTATTCATGTAATTAGCAAAGCACAATTATATTTTATCACTGAGCAAAACTTTACTCAAACATTGCAAAAAATCTTCAAGTAGACTCCCTTTCTTCTCGGGGGAAAAGAACATGTGCCATCTCACGTTTCTAGCTTTCCCTAAAGCCCAAAGAAATGTTTGGGATCATACGTCTTTTAATTGGAACACAGACCATGCTCCGGGAATGCTGAAACCATACTGTAATCTTTGGTGTTCAGAATCATTCTGTTGCGTTTTATCAAATGATTTATCATGGAATTGTCAAGTATGCAAGTTTCTAAAAAAGGGAGGATTTATGACCTTGGAAAAATAAAGATATTTCGGGAGTGGAAATGTGTTTTGAACTGGTTTGATGAGAATATGTGAGTGTGTTTGTATAAAGATATAAAGTTTATTAACTGAATTTTCAGTTAAATACCCTTGAGAACGTATTGTTTAAGGTGATTATTATTGCTGAATTTAATGTGAATCTGTAACAACCTTTATTTCATGGTAGTGTTTATTTGTATGTAATATACATGTTTTAAAATGTTAAAATTTTAGTTGTTAGATCTATATGCCATGGTATAATATATATATATATATATATATATCCTTATAACGAGTGGATTATTTGTGGCTTTTAGTACGTCTTCACATATGTCTGTGGTCAGGCTACTGATGAACAGACTGTTCAAACTAATGCAATATTTCTCATACACAATGTGGAGAGGCAAAGGGAAGTTTGACATTTTTATGCTATTACTTATCTGAAATGGGTCTGTGTAAAAATGTTAAAAACTTTTATATCCTTCTAAACCTGAATTCATCTTCAGAGAGAGATTACTTGAAACATTATTTTCTGTATGTCATTAAGGGACATGGTGAAACAATTCCTTTTGCTGTAACCCAGGTCAACTCATTTATGATATACTTTTTTTGCATAAAAAAACCCCAATAATCGGTTACCACCCTGGTAACATTTTTACTGGTCACAATTTGGATTAGTCACTCAGGTTTTTTACCTGATGAGGCTCTCAGTAACCTGTTGCGATATGTGGCTTGGGAAGCTGGCTTGTAACTCATTATGTTGATTGAAGAACTCAGATGTCAGGGCTGCTATGGCGAGGCCGGTATAGGGACACTGCAACATGGAAATTTGGATTTTTGCCTAAAGTGAAAAATGACACTACCCTGGTACAATAGTCAGTAGCTTGTATGCTCAACTCTACTTCCAACTTCCATGCCCTCAACTATAATTCAGCAATCCCTCCCCATGTTAATACTAATAATGCCCCTTGTTAATTAAAGCGATGCCCCTTTCTTCATCCACCATGTATGCAAGGCGGTTAATAATATGTTCTGGGGTGGGGTTGGTGACTCTCCATAGTCTCGCAAACCAATATACAAGAGTCAGATTGATGCAAGTTAAGTTGAGTTTCTGTCAGGTGTAAAATGTATTTGGCAGTAGAAGATATGTATATTGGACATGTTGTCTAACTTGTGTGCGCTTTATGCGGCCTACTAGAAAGCACTCATACTTTAGTGAATTAAACACCTCAGTGTTTAACATAAAAAGCACTATAGGCCATCTATTTTAGGCATTTGGATTTACAAGTCCAGATGCTTTATAGATATTTTAGGTTTAACCGCATATTTTCAAGACAGGGTCATTTACTGACTTTATTTGGGCTAGTTTTCACCTACATATTAAAAGTTCCCGATGCAGAGCTCCATTCCATTTATTGTGAATTAATTTATTTTCCAAACCAATCATTCTGTATATTCCAAAATCACTGTTGGCACTTATAAACATTTTCCCTTCAATTCTATTATGTTGCTCCTAATCTTATGGATTTTATGGCCTTTTTTATTGTCAAAGGCCACAAGCCTTCAAGTTATCTAAAGGGTCCACTGTGTTTGATACGTATCAAGCACATGGCCAAAAAGGATACATTCGTCCTCAAGCACTGAAATAGGGTAACAATGTTGATTGAATAAACTGAACAATGATTTTTCAGGTATATTAGAAACAGCTGAAACGGATAATATTATTCGCCTTCCATAATGTTTGACAGAACAAATTGATGAACTGTAAATTTTACAAAAAAAAAGCCACTTTCGTCAATCTGAGGCCAGTGAGAGTAACAGATGGACAAAGCACTGATTCATTATAAAACACATGTTCTAGAAACAAAATTCAGCACACATACACAAAATGTTTATTTTCAATGCTAATGAATAATAACATCACAGTTCTGAATTAACCACATTTAATTAGATGCACTTTGTTGAAAGAACACCTCTACCTTGTTCCATTAATGTTTGAATATGCCTTCAATGTCCTGACATTATAATGGCTTCTAGAATTTTCAAGCGTGGCCTTTCCTTATGTGATGACAGTATGTAGCACACACAAATGGACATGAGTGTTTATTATTCCAGCTGTTCCCCTTGGTATGTTTTAGGGTAGACATAAAGAAAACTGTGAAACTATTTTGTTTTAGCAGATTTATGAGTCACAAATTAGAACAACGGTGTGTTGAATGTACTTTGTTATGAAGTTCTATTGTCACCATGAGAAATTGATACTCTGATAATTATGTACCTGATCTGATGTACACAGCCAGATGGAACCCTTCATAGCAAATGTCATATAAAGTAAAACAAAATGTAAGCAGATAGCAAAATACATTAAAATTCCTTGTCTGCAAACCTTTTAAAATATAATAATACAGTCTGCCTGCTTTGTCCACTGTGGTGGTCTACAGTCATATTATTCAAGTTCTCCCAACATTCAAATATATACAGGTTTGCTGGACTTCCATACTGTGCATCTATCATGCTATGTTGGTTGTATCCTTTTTTATCACTCAGGGAACTGTAAAATTGGTACCGACCCTTACATTTACACCCTAATTACCCTTTGATTCTATATAGAACAGCAGATAAAGTATAAAATAAAAAGAAAATAGGTTATGCATGCCCCGATCAGAACAGCCCAAGTGGCAGTTACCCCGCTGCCTTCTCGTATCATATCTAGACATTCACTCATATTATATATGTATATATTTTATAGATCCACTTGATGAGTGAGTAGTATTTGAAAAAGCAATACTTTGTTCCAAGGCTTTTACTACTAATATATTAAGATTTAGTGACCCTTAAAATAGGGTCAGAAGGTGGTCTCCTCTAACTGAGAAATTAATCAATATAATTTTAACCCAGATGTGCTATCCACGTATTCAGCTGTATGTCCCATGCCGCTTTCCCCTAAAGCACACCAATGATTAATTTGCATCCAAATAGCAATTTTTTTTTTAGGCTGTCTCTTTGGTTTTACAACATAAGCTATTTTTTAGCATTTTGGTCGACTACTGACCAATACTGCAGAAGAGATTCAATTATGTAAAGTTAAGAGACCGAAGAATATATTTAACAATATGGTTTGTAGCGAATCATATGATAAGATAGCTGTACAAAGTGACTTCTGCTACAATGGATTCAGATCAGGTATTTTTATCAAGAAGGAGAGCAAAACAAAGGGTAAAAGGTCACTGGTGACTAATTTTCTGAAAACTATCAGCTTGTGTAAGTAATAGAACATTTATTGCATTTCTCTGTCATCTCGGCAATGAGCTAGAAAAATCCATAAGAATTCCCAGCTCCAGCCTTTATTAAGGTATAGACATGGATTAGTTTAATGTGCAATTTAAAGTCACTGCCTGCACATACATTGTGTACATGCTCTGTGTGCTCATTTCTCATGATCTTGCATTCTTCTTATAAAAACAAATCTCAAACAATGTTTTGGTTAGTGCGTAATATTTAAGTTTAATATAGAAGAGGTTTTTTTTTTCCTTAAAAAAATGCATGTTTTTCAGACATGATGGCAGCTTTCAGGAAGGATATTATGCTTGTTAACACATTTTCATAATTGATTATTCCTTGGAACTTTGACATGACAGATCCTTAACACAGATTTGAATCATACCATACAACATACCGCATTTGCGCGATTATAAGACGACCCCCAAAATCTGAATATTAATTTAGGAAAAAAGAAAAAAGCCTG